>BSBK01009439.1:522500-759510 GCA_027943335.1 Chamaecyparis obtusa | reverse complement strand
GTATATATATGTATAGATATATATATATGTATATATATGTATATATGTATATATGTATATATATATATATATATGTGTGTGTATATATATATATATATGTATGTATATATATATATATACATATATATATATTTTATATACATACATATATATATATATACATATATTTATATACATATATATATATATATATATATTTATATATATATATATATATATATATGTATACAGATATATATATATATATATATATATATATATATACAGATATATATATATACACATATACATAGATATATATATATATACAGATATATATATATATATACATATACATAGATATATATATATATACATATACATATATACATACACACACACACACACACACACACACACACACACACACACACACACACACACACACACACACACATATATATATATATTAATCCTAATCTTAACTATATTAATTTATTCAACTTATAACACTAAACCCTAGCCCTAATATTAACCCTAACCATAATCATAAACCTAAACCAAATCTAATTAATTCGAATCTTAATACTAATCTTAACCTTAATCCTAAATTTGACCCTAACCTTAAACCAAACCCTACCCTTGACCAAATCTTAACCTAATTATAATTCCAATTCCAACCCTAATAGTAATTCCAATCTTTCCCTTAACACTTTCCAAAAGCCTACTCCTAACTCAAAACCTATTGTAATTATAATCAAAACCCTAACCCTAACCCTAACCATAATTCTCATCGTAACCATGACCATAAACCCAACCTTAACACTAAGGCCTAAGCCTAATCATAATAACAAATCTAAACTAAACTCTAACCCTAATGCTAATGCTAACTGCTAACCCTAATCAAATTAATTAATTCAAAGTGTTAATCAATCCCTAGATATAATCCCTTTATTTTCTCACTATATAATTTACTATTATAGATTAACTATAATATTAATAATAATAATAATAATATCTTTCATTATGCATCACAATGCTTCTAGCTTATATATACTTTATATATATATAATAAGCTAAGATATATCCTTCTCGAGGTGCCTATTTTCATAATATCTCTCAGTGCAATAGGCTATTGCAAATATAAATGGGAAAGTAATACTGAGAGGTGGGGGGGTGAATCATAAATTACTAACTTCAATCTTTTGAACTGCTAAAACTTTATGCATCATGTAAACAAATCTTGAACATTCTAAGCAACATAACATGTCAAGTAGCATACATGAAATCACACATAACATAATAAATTTGGTAACCTAGAAACCCTTGAAAGGTAAAACTTGGGTGGGGATGACACCCACAAATCTTCACTATTGCAGATAATAAAGTTTGCCTGTTAGGGCTTACAAAATTTGATCATATCATGATCTACCCTGTGGAAGGTCTACTCTGTTAAAAGCTAAAAGACTTGTGAAGTCTACCTTGTTAAAGGATTTATAAACTTACAATAAAGTAAGCACTAGGTAAAGAGATTTACAAAAGTTTGCTAAGACTACTTGGTTAAGAGATTTACCCTGATACACTGGTTGAAATGTCTCAGTACCTGATCCTTCAGTTTGCACTGATATGCTGATTACAGATCTCCTCTTTACTGTATATTGTGATCTCTTCTATCTGATCTTTCTCAATTCTGCCCTTTCACTGCTTTACTTGGTCATTGGACTTAACTACTCTGATTATACTTTTAAGATCTCATCTGACCTTAGTATCTCTTGTTCTTTCTGATTACACACACATTACTAATCTAGATCTTTCCCTTATATAACAACAAAAATGTTTTACTGTTTCAAGATCTACGGCTCAGATGTAATTCTATTGCCGCCTATACTATACAATTTCCTGATTGGCTATAGGTTTTACATAGGGATCAATGACTGTAATATGGATACGTAATCACCTCCGTAATTACCTCAATAGACATCATACAAAATATTATTATCACTAAAAAATAGTTTACCTCGATCATTGTGCCATTCCAGACTTGTATGTCAATTCTGGCTAACTCGGCAATAGTTATTCCTAGCACTCGGCATCAACTGTACTCGGCATCTATTAAACTTCTCTACCACTCGGTAGTCAATGATATATGTAACTTGACATCGGTTAAACTCTCAGCATATTACAAACATATTGTGACCAAGACATTACTCGACAATACTACTGCTCGATAAGTATACAATACAAAACTCAGCCTTTACAAAATGACTCGATTGCAGTGATGACCGACCATCATTGCCTAGATATATGACTAAGTATAAGACACTAATGATCAACAAAATTATAGAGATCTACAATCTCCCCCTTTGACATTAGTGGAAAAAACACTTTGTCATGACATTCGTATATACAATTACAAAAGTATGTTTGTACTAGCCAAATACTCCCCCTGAGATATATGTACATGTTCAAAATTGTGTTACTTGTCCCTGTTCATGCTTGTGTCATGATGATTCCCCCTTGTTTTTGACATGACTTATTTCTTCATCAGAAGGTAGGTTACAGATCTTCTCCAGAAAAGGTCTGTGCAACACTGTGATCATGTATAGTGCATCTGTCCATGCAGTAAAAGCAAGGTTCAACACTTCAGTCTAGACTTCTAAATTGGCAACTAAACTGATAAGACCTTCGGCAATGGACAAATGTGGATCAGTCTAGGTCAATGTTTTAGCCTTGGCTAATTTTCTCTGAATAGCTTCCAAATGCAGTGTTAGAACAGTATGAATAGAGAGTAGGTGAGAACGAATCTTGCCATCATTTTCCATTAGTTCAACTAACTTTCCTTGTGTCTGCATCACTTTTACATAATGTCCAGCACTGGTGCTTGCATCCAAAGTCAAGGATTGACTTGTAGCTTTAATTTCTTGCTTAAGAGTCTCAAGCAAGTGATGGTTCTCATCGGTGAATAGTTCAACATTACACAGTTTGGCCAATAGAGACTGTCTGTTCACAACTAATCCCTCGGTCTCCTTTGCCAAATTTGACAGTTTAACCTATTTTACCGTTATCTCGGCAGATATCTTATTCAACATTTTGGTCTCAAATTGCTTTTCTGACCATTCAAATAATTTATCACTTGCACAACTAACTTCATTGTTGACTTTCTAAACAATGTGTACAAGTTGTTCCAATATAGGAACGAAACTATTTACATCTGACAAATCATACACTTCATTAAATATAGCTTTAATTTCATGAAGAACTTGTTTTTACCGATGCTCTCGGTGAAGTTCTACTTGCCTGCTTTTCCTTGTCAGCAAATCTTTCATTATCTGTAGTTTCTCGAAAGAAAGGTTATCTGTATCCCATTTAGGAATAACAATTACTTCATCAATTGTTACCCTCATCTTTCTCCTTTTTTGCTCTCGATGAGGTGCTTCCACTCGACATTTGTACAAGAGTTTTGATTGCCTCTTGTTCCTTCAACTCTTGTACTTCAATGAATTTTTCGAGTTTATTTTCTTCTCCTTTCACCTTCTCCTCGGCATGAGGTCTAATAGCTTGATCATCTAATTTAATTCCATGTGCTTCTGTGTTGTGTTCTTCCTTTGGAGGACTTTGAATTTTGTCTTCTACTTTAACTTCTTCCTCGGCAGATAGAGTTAGTGGTACTGACTTGATGGGGTCCTCGGTATGACTTGTACCGACTAACTTATCAATAGTAGCAGCTCCAGGTATGATAGGATCACCAATGGTAGATTGTGTGCTCATGATAGTGGAATAATCCATGACTTGCAAAAGTACTATGTTACTACCTGGTAGGAGTATGTCAGTTGCTGATGTGTTCTTCAAATCATCCTTAGTTAAGAATGAATTCTTAATGGGTCTCTCCTCCGGTATATCAACAATGTCAACCTCAAAAAAATCAAATGATTTTTCTACCTTAGGAGTATTAGTCTCCAGTTTAATTTTCTTTATTGTATCAGGTTCAACAACTATTGAAGTAGAAGCAACATTTCCTTTATTCTTTTCTCCATCCTTCTCTTCTATCGGGGTGGGTATCAAACCAAACAATATTTTCCAAAATTTCAAACTTTCTTGTACAACATCTTCAACCTTGTGTTGAAGAATAAGATAGGCTCTAAGTTTAGGATCAAACTTGCCTCTGTATTGGTTAATTATCTATTTGATGTTTGTAGGAGTGAGAGTGGATTCAACTTGTGCTAATGTACTCTCTCTGATTTCCTTCTCTGTTTGTAATGCAAACTCCCATTTCTGTGTGACCCTGTTGCACAATTCCTTTGGAATCCTGTTTTCAATCTCAATCGGCAGCATCTTGAAAGTGCATAACATTTCAAGAATAGCATCCTCAACTTTTTCTTTATCTCCAATGCTCAGTGGTCCAAATTTTAATCTTTTTACTTCATCCACTATAGCTGTGCTAGTAATCTTACGACATAATTCATCAATAGTGAGTTGATGTGAACCCTGTTGTGTAGCCTTCCCCCTTATTTCTTCATCACTTTCGGTCTCTTCATCATCATCTTTTGTTAGAACAAGTTTCCTTCTCGACATCTTCCTAGCCTTGGTCGGCACTACCTTTGGTTGAGTAGTTTTTCTCTTTGCAGATGCAAGAGGCATCTTAGGAGTCTCGGTAGTAGTTCTTCTAGCTCGAGGCCTTAGTGATGGTGTCTCTAACACTTTTCATTTCAACACTCTTTTGGTGGGGACTCGGTAATTATTGGTTTCTTCTCTTCTTCTTCTTCTGTCTCACTCCCACTAGTTGCACTCTTTTCATCTTCTCCCAACCCTTGGGTTAACTCTAGTGGTGCATCCTTCCCAGTTTCTTTAACATATTCTTCCAGATTCTTCACTATCTTCTTTCTTCTTCTCTTAGTGGTGGCAGCCAATAATCCCAAAGATATCTTGGATTTGGCCTCTTCAAATGTGCCAAAGTAAGGTGCCTTGTTATCAATTTCCTCAGCTAGGAGGGCTGTGATTACTACAGTAGCCTCATCAATATTGAGTTCATAGGGTAATGGCATTAACTATGAAACCCTAGGTAGGACTGCCTACGCATAGGTAAAGTCTGTGTCTACCATAAAACATATGTCTTTACTATATTTCTCAATCAGAGACACAGGGACTCTAGTCCTGTTCCTCATCTTCCTTTTAAACTCAATGAAATAATTATCCATTATCCCTTCAAAATCGTTACCAATCTCATTTATAAAATCATTTATTTGAATAGTGATGGGCTTCTTCTTGTTCCATGTCACATCACCATGTGTAGGAAAACATTTCTTGACATAAAAGAATATATAGATCAGTAGGGAACTGAACTTACACATAGAGTTCTTCACCATTCTAATGGAGCTCAAGTTCTCAATAAGTTGAGGTAGCTGGAGCTCAGGAAGATTGTATGTGTGCCCTTTCTTAATTATCTTCCAAGCCTGGTCCACTGCCATACAGGGGACGCTGTCCAACTGACTGGATTGGTAAAACTTGTGCGAGATGACCCTTACAACAAAGTCAATTTTTGGGTCAGTGATGGTGGAAATTGTCATTCTGCGCTTGTTCCATACTGCCTGAGTATTTGCTTGAATTTCTTCTTTTCCTGCACATTTCATCCTTCTCTTTCCATTAATGTTAGGGTAACCAGTGACATCGTGTATAATTTCCTTTGTGATCTTCACCAATCCATCTTCCAGCCATAATTACATATCATGTACATGACCCAAGATGATTTTTATCCATTCTACCTTGAAATTTTGCAGGAAATTTAGGGCATGTACTAACCCTTGGTCGGCAACAACTTTATGCTCCAGCTTCAGCACTCCGTTGACACATAGTTTGTCATATGCTTCCCTGATCTCATAATCACTGATTTCTCCAATTTTGCACATATAACAAGATTTAATGTCATTCATCATTAACACATTTTCCAGAATCAAAGATAGGGCTCCATTCAAATCTCCTTTGATAGCACTTTCAAATATTGCCTCGAATACCCTCGGTTTGCACACTTCATTCCTTACAAGTTGCACATTGAAAAATTCCATCCCTTGTTTCTTGACTGGTGCAGATGAAGACGATGCCATTTCAAACTGTAATTTTTGAAAAGAAAATATTTCCTCGATAAAGTACCTTTTTTTTTGTCAATAACCCTGTAGATAAATTTTGCCGACGACACACTGATAAAATTCGGAATCACTTTGCTTGATCTAGTTGCTCAAATTCTGAATAGCTCTTCTAAAGTCTCGAATAGCCCTGTGAAATGAAAATAATGGCAAATTTCCGCTTTATAGACTCCAAAAAAAAATAGGATTAGGGCCTCATAAATGCTTTGTATAAATTTTAGCTGTCTTAGCAAACTCATGCTAAACTTGGTTAAACACAAGCTCGGTCAATATAATCATTGCGATACAACTCGACATATATAGCATTTCGGCCATAACAGGTGCTCGGAAAACATTGATAACTTGGTCATTACATCGATCCTCGGCATCAAAATGAAATTTTCTATTTTTTCTTAGATATTGCCTAATGCATCTTTATCTATGCAGATATGGACTTTTTCTTGTTACTATGTTAGGAACTGATGTAAAGTAAAGCTTTGCAAGAATCAGTTCCAGACATACCTTTCATGCTTAGCTAGAAGAAGTATGATCACCTAATCCATTGGATTGGGTGACCTCAGATGTGCTTGCTTCACTTGTAGTTCCTTCTTCTTTCTTCCTCCATGTCTTTTCCATCTGGTTCCTCAATTTTTCATAGATATCCTCGTTCTGGTCATTGTCATTGCTTGGCATGGGTGATCTATAATCTCTCTTTAAGTGACCGACCTTTTTACATTTGTAGTAGACCAAGCTTCCATTCATCCAGCTTTTAGATTTGCCTCTAAAATGAGTCTTCATGCAATTAGCTCCAATGTGTCCATACTTACCACAATAATGGAAATTGTACCAAGTGTTGCAATCTTAATTGTAAGAGTTGCGCTTAGTGACTGGCTTTGTTTTCTCATTAGATGACCACCAAGGTCTAGATTTGCATTCAAATGCTTTGTGCCCATATTTTTGACAATTGAAATAGCTTCCTTGGAACTTAGGTAAGGTGGATGAATTGCTAGCTTTAGATCTACATTCATGTGCTTGATGTCCATGCTTTTTGCAATTAAAACAATGTCCATTAAACTTAGGTTTAGAATCAGTCTTACCATGTTTGCTTCTACATATGTTGGTTGTATGTCCTGGTTTCCCACAGTGATGACATGTGGGTTTTTTGTTCTTAGCAATCTTCTGTTCTCCACTCTTTGATGATTCTCCTTCTTCAGTAGATGAATGTTCATTCAGTCCAAGTCTAGGTCTATCACCAGATCTCCTAGGTGACCTTAATAGTTCTTCAAAATACTTTGCAGCTTCATTAGGTTTATTCATCCTTTCATTGATTTCTTTCTCATTTCTCAACTCTTGTTTCAGATGATCATTATCATATTTTAGTTGATTGATCTCCATGTCTTTCCTACCCAATTCTTGGTTAGCCAGCAGTAGTTGATTTACCATATCTAGTTGATTATTAGTCAACCTTTGCATGTCACTTGATCTTTCTTCTAGCCTTGTTGCAATTTGTCTTTTGTCTTCTTCAACCATTGTCTTATCATCTTCAGCTTTCTTTTTATGTTCCACTACTTCACAGAGTCTGACAAATTGAATTTCCTGTTCTCTCTTTAGAGTCCTGACTTCATCATTCAGTATGGTATTTTTCTCCAGCAGTTCTTTTATGGCTTTGTCACTTTCTGCAGAGTTGCCTTTGTCAAACAGTCCAGCAATGTCTTCTTCTTTGTACTATGGCTCATTTTGTTGAATTGCAATCTCTCTTCTTTTGCTCAGGAATTTCTTCAATTCCCCTCTGGCTACTTCCAACTGTTGTAAGGCTAGTTGTACTTCAATCTTTTGATTCTCTATGACTATTCCCAGTTTGTAAGCTTCCATCTTTCAGATCTTTTTCCTCAAGTGGTTAGACTTCCTTAAGAGAAACCATTTAGCTCTGATACCAATTGTTGGAAATATATATGGGAAAGTAATACTGAGAGGGGGGGGTGAATTAGAAATTACTAACTTCAATCTTTTGAATTGCTAAAACTTTATGCATCATGTAAACAAATCTTGAACATTCTAAGCAACATAACATGTCAAGAAACATACATGAAATCACACATAACACAATAAATTTGGTAACCCAGAAACCCTTGAAAGGTAAAACTGGGGTGGGGATGACACCCACAAATCTTCACTACTTCAGATAATAAAGTTTGCCTGTTAGGGCTTACAAAATTTGATCATATCATGATCTACCCTATGAAAGGTCTGCTCTATTAAAAGCTAAAAGACTTGTGCAGTCTACCTTGTTAAAGGATTTATAAACTTACAATAAAGTAAGCACTCGATAAAGAGATTTACAAAAGTTTGCTAAGACTACTCGGTTAAGAGATTTACCCTGATACATTGGTTAAAATGTCTTAGTACCTGATCCTTTGGTTTGCACTGATATGCTGATTACAAATCTCCTCTTTACTGTATATTGTGATCTCTTCTATCTGATCTTTCTCAATTCTGCCCTTTCACTGCTTTACTTGATCACTGGACTTAACTACTCTAATTATACTTTTTAGATCTCATCTGACCTTAGTATCTCTTGTTCTTTTTGATTACACACACATTACTGATCTAGATCTTTCCCTTATATAACAACAAAAATGTTTTACCGTTTCAAGATCTACAACTCAGATGTAATTCTATTGCTGCCTATACTATACAATTTCCTGATTGGCTATAGGTTTTACATAGGGATCAATGACAGTAATATGGATACGTAATCACCTCCGTAATTACCTCAATAGACATCATACAAAATATTATTATCACCAAAACATAGTTTACCTCGATCATTGTGCCATTCCAGACTTGTATGTCAATTCTGGCGAACTCGGCAAAAGTTATTCCTGGCACTCGGCATCAACTATACTCGGCATCGATTAAACTTCTCTGTCACTCGGTAGTCATTGATATATGTAACTCGGCATCAGTTAAACTCTCGGCATATTACAAACATATTGTGACCAAGACATTACTCAGCAGTACTACTGCTCGGTAAGTATACAATACAAAACTTGACCTTTACAAAATGACTCGGTCATAGTGATGACCGACCATCATTGCCTAGATATATGACTAAGTATAAGACACTAATGATCAACAAAATTATAGAGATCTACATAGGTGCCTCGAGAAGGATATCTCTCGGCTTTTATATATATATATATATATATATATATATATATATATATAAGCTAGTAGCAGTTGTGATGCATAATACAAGATACTATTATTATTATAGTTATTCTACAATAGTAAATTATATAGTGAGAAAATAAAGGGATTATATCTAGGGATTGATTAATACATTGAAATAGGGTTAGCATTTATTAACTATCAATATACTATAAGTATTATTTTACTAATATAAACCTTTTAAAAGAATAAAAAATAAGAAATAAGAAATCCAAATTAAATTGAATTAAAATAAATTCTTATAAAAATATAACAATACTTTCTAACCAATTATTTCCATTCTGGATGGAAGATGAAAACAAATGTGCATAAAAAAAATAAAAATTTAAAAAGTTCTATTTTCAAATAATGTGCCTTTATTGGGGGAAGAGTTGATGGGTTTTCCTCTCGAGGTGAAGTGAAAAGTATAGTGACATGAAAAAAACTCCCTCAAAGAACACAAAAGAGCGGCGATAATAAAGCAATCGGTAAAAAATAACAGCAGAAAAGACAAACAAAAATTGAAGTAAAACAATAATAATTTAATATATTAATTGTCAGACATGAAATATGTGTTGTATGTTTTTTGCAAAATTATAGGCTTTGAGAGATGATCTCCAAGTAATTGGAGTGAAACGTGGTGTCAGTGCCGAAGAAAAGCTGAACAAAATTATCGGTGGGGAAGAAAAAGTGAAAATCATTGAAGACAAAATTTGATAGCCTAGAGGATCCTGATCGTCTTGCACACCTCTTGAATGATGGCAACCATATATTTTTAAAATTAGCTCGTCCATTCCATATATGAAACACCTTCAACTAATCACTACACAAAAATAGAAAGGAACACATGGAGGAAAATACCCTTTCTTTCTTACAGTGTAAGAAAATTTGGAAGCGAATTAGGTTGGGTTTTGCATACGGATTGTGCTAGAAGGGTTGTCTTGGCATGTAAGGTAGACTTCTATTGTGTAGCATTAGGTTTTTGTAGCTTTTCATGAGGTTTCTATTGTAGTGGTTCAAGTCATGCAAAGAGGGAAATGGTATCAATAAACTTCAAATCCAAATGAATTGAAGTCAACAAATTACTTTCCACAAATGTATTCTAATTCTCTATTTAAGTAGCTGAAATAGTTTATATGATATATTCATAAATAAGCATGATAAATTTTTTTGAGAGTATTCATTTTTAACTGAGGTACTCACTTGTGTAACATTGTACTACCAAACATAAATCCCTCAAACTGATGCATGCAGAGCTATGGAACTTCAAGCCTTTCTACTTGTGTGTGCAACAACGACTGTGAAACTATGATTGTTTTGTGATACAATCTTTTTATAGACTATGATGGTGGCTAACATGATGAGGTGACGGTTATGTAGTATTAAAGGCATCGAACAATCACTTGCTTTTCATTTTAAATAGTATAACTCAGTCACAACATAGTAAATGACATGTGAGTTGTAGGTATTAATGTTGAATCTCTGATTTGTAGGAATGTATGATGGAAATTGTGTGCACCCATTCTGGCATATCTAAAAATAAATCAACTGACTCTACAAAGTCAAATTTGTGCACCCAGTTTGGCATATCCAGTGCACCATTAATGAGACTTACCATCACTCACATCGCATAGAAATTCCCATCAGTTAGCAAAATTTAGCGAACAAATGTTGTCTTTAGCAGATTCATTTTACTTTTAGTAGTTGATATTGTACAAAATACTTTTAATAACTACTTCCGTAGTTTTGTTTTTTCTTGCCACAAGGAAAAAATGTCATCAACTTCTTTATCAAACTATGGACCCAATGGTAGTTGTTGTGTATTCTACCAATTGTAACTGTTAGATTCGAAAACTAGGTTGGGGCTTTCCATATAGAAAATGCCTACCGCATAATCCCATAGACCCTCATAATATTTGGTAGAAGAATGTATCACTAAGTTGTGCATGCTAGTACAACCTAGTCTAAACTAGTCTAATAGGATTAATATGATGAGATTTAAATAGAAATATAACCATTTTATAAAAATAGAATCCACCTTAGTTTATTAGATGACAAAATCAAGATTTGAAAAAGAATTCAAACACCTTTGTGAATATGAAACAAAGGACTAGAAATGCATTAAAAATCTCATTAGCCTAACTCTAATTAATTTAGATGTAATTCAAAGAGTTTAAAAATATGTAATCCATATTTTTTATAATTTAAAAATATAAATTAAGACCTTTAGTAAATAGATTGAAGTGTTAGACAAACAAATTATCCAATCATGATAAAATTACTATATTAAATTTATCTTGGTGCTCTTAGTTACATCAAAAAGATTACTAAGGATAAATTTAGATGATTGGTTCATAAAATAATAGCAACCTCAATAATAAGTAATCATTAAAGAAAAAATGACTGATGAGGCAAACTTGCCTTTAGTAAAATGTAAATCTTAATATACTATGAAAGGTACTCACGACAAATATAGAACAAGAATAGTTACTAGTACTCTTCAAAATGATACTTTAAATTTTAGTAGTAGACTTCTAGGAGTCAATAAGAAGCCAATTGATAGTGCGAAGGATGTAGTTAAATCATTTTGGCATTTTAATAGAGTTTCATAGAATTGTCAAATATACCTTAAATATAAGAATAAAAAATGATTTGACACATCA
Source organism: Chamaecyparis obtusa (assembly GCA_027943335.1). NCBI lineage: Eukaryota > Viridiplantae > Streptophyta > Pinopsida > Cupressales > Cupressaceae > Chamaecyparis > Chamaecyparis obtusa. Next base: position 747,542 of record BSBK01009439.1, on the reverse strand, counting down.
CATCCCAAATATTCTCCTTAATTTAATTGAAAATTCTATAAAAGTAATTTTGTAAGTACATCAAGCTTAATGAAAATAGAAATATCTTTACCATGATGTCATAAACCTTATGAGAAATTTTATAAGTTCAAAATTGATAATGACTACAATAATCTCAACCTCACATACTATTTTTCATAGAAATATCATGAAGGCCTCTAGATAAAAAATTCCTCACTAAGCAATTACTTTATTTTAGGTCATGACACATGATCAAAATTCATTAGAGTTTTATTAGCATCGTTGGCATTTTCATGCAATCTTATGGATATTGTGTAGAAAAATACAATGATTTAGTAGAATCGACATTATTGAAGGAAAGGCATGAAAGCTTAGACAATCTAAAGTTCCAGTCAGTTTATCAATTGCCAAACTATAGACATAAGAATGCTTCCTGCCCACATCTATCCTCATTTCTTCTCCTTTTGCGTTTGATCCTTTTCCGAAAGTCTTCCATTAAGAATTCACAATCTGTGTTTATTGCTCAACATCCAGCTCTATACTCATCTTTGTGATCCTCCTATTTTCATCGCTTCACTCAATTCTACATTTCCCGCGCCATCTCCCTTATCCTTAATTGTTCTTGTAAATTAAATGAAATTATTATTAATAATATATTAATGATATCATATATTTTATAATATAATAATACAAATTAAATAAAAATATATTTATATTATTTTTAAATTGAATTACATATATTATACTAATATATTATAATATATAAATAAAAATTTAATACGACATATATAAATACAATCTTAATTTATTAAAGTTTTACATGTTATATTTTTAAAAAAAGAATGGCTCTTCTACGACTGGCAATTGGTGCGAAGCCGTAAAGACAAGCGAGCCCTAAAAAGGGCTTCAACAAGCTTCCAAGGTTATGGGAAGAAGAATCACCGTGGGCTATGTGCTATGCAACAAGGGCAAACAAACTTCCTTTGGGAAGAGCGCCATCTTCAATCCCACAATCTTCAGAAAAGGCTCGGAAATCCACAGTCATTCCCACCAGTTGCGCAGCTCCATCTCGCCCAGAGATTAATGGCAGTCCCAATTCCAAATTGGAGATTCACAATGCTTCGCCAAACTCTGTCTTCTAGCACACAAACCCTAAGGAGAATCCAGAGCTATTTGGTAACCCTAAGCATGGAGTATGTCCTATGCCCATGAAAGAGGAGGTAAACACAATGATAGTAATATTTATACTGATGGCCTATGGGATCACTGTAAAAAACATGGTCTGTATGCGAAATGGTGTGGATACGGCTTCTCCAGGTTTAGCATCATCAAATGAATTGAATGTTATTACAGAGACCAGGTAAGTATCACTTCCCTGGATGAAGGTTTTTTATTTATTGTTTGCGAGAAAGTTTCATTGAAACATAGGTTTTTACATGGCTCGCCAATATTTTGCAAGGGCCATATTCTAAAATTTTACGATTGGAAACAAATTTTTGATCCTAAAAAATTTTCAGATCACTAAAATACCTAAATGGTTTATTATCCCTGACTTACCTGTAAAATTATTACAAAGCTATATATTGATGAGGATAGGCGATTCATTAAGAGGCTTCGAGGGTTTAGAATAAAACTTTGTTTCTTCGTCCAATGTCAAAATTTTGCTTAATTACCAATAAAATTCATAACCAATCGGTCAATCTATCTCCTCAAACCTAAACCCTATTTGGGAGAAATTCACGGTAAAATCATTTTTAACAACCCTAGCTCCTACGATGATTGCGAGAATAACAATCCCTTCTCCAAAATTGCCAGTAGGGCGTTCCATAATTCTCCAGGTGATAACATCAACATTGAGCTTAATATGGATAAAGGAGGATTTATCATTTCTCAGAAATACATTGAGAACCCGCATAATAAAGAGAAACATACCCAAATTGACACCCAAGATCCCCCAGAATTGGAAGAAGGAGAAATCTTGGAGGGAGAACCAGATATAGGTCATAGTATAGACATTAATGATTTTAATAACAAAGCCGTAGATAGACATAGGATAGATAACACTTCGATTCCTTCACAAGAAGATCAAACACGGGTGACCTGCCCTTAAACACTTTAAGACAACTCAAAGAAAAATATTTTAAAATTTAAATCCCCCCTAAACTCTTTGAAACAAACACAACAAAATTCTACTCCTTTAATCACACAGACATGAATTATTGAACAGAGAAAGAATTTAACCTTCCCAGAAGGAAATGATAAGGAATTATCACCTTTCATTGATCTAGATATGGAGGAGGGTGAGATCATTGAAGCGGATAACTACATAAATACTGAATTGAAGGATTTGATAATTAATAATTCACTAGTGGATCTAGATATACACGGGGGATATGGAAATGTCAGAACTAATTTACTTTTGCAATATTTTGATAATAAATCGATAATGAGAGAAGCAGGGATACGTGAGAGTGACATGAATCTAGGGATAGAAAAGATGAGCAAGGAAATTCTTGAAATAGCTGTAGCTAGATTGGTAGAAGATTTCAATAAATAGGAAGAACACATCATGAATCAAGACATTATTGATAGTGAGCCCATTGTGGATGAAAATAATTTACAGAATGCTGGAATTTATTTTGATATAGAGTCCGAGGACAAGCATTTAAAAATGGGAATTGATATGAATTAAAATTATACGAATGAAAATGCTAATTCAAAATCACACCAAATTCAAGAAAAGCTAGTCAAAAAGATGGAAACAAATATGAAAATTTTAGGAGAGTTATTAGGAGATATTACTACTGTCCATGATGAGGTAAGAGAGGAGGTAATTTGTTGGTACAATTTACAGGAACAGTTAAAAACTGCTAACACCAATGTTCAAGAGACTACGGTTGGTGCTGAAGGGAATACAGATTGTGATAATTTGCCTCAAATAGATTCCACTAAGGATCAAATTTTAACTTCAGTTAATAATTCTAAAAAGGTGAATCAGATTCCCATGGAACTTGAGGCTGTCTACAACATTATGGGGATTCATCATAACTATGAGGAAGATGAAATTAGGGAAGATTTTGAGGATGGTTTTAAACAATTGGGTGAAGAGTTCTTGCACGACTTTACAGAGAAAGTAAATAGGTATTTGGATGATGAATCTAAGAAAGATAAAGAAATGGTTATAGATCAAACTGTGTGGGATAATCAAAATAACAATAATGCTAAGTTAGGTATTGCTTTAACCTTAATTGGGATGAATAGGCCAAATTGTGGGAAAGTGCAGAAAAAGAGAGGAAGAAAATCAGCTATAGATCTAAGGAAATTAGATGGAGAAGCCGAAAATCAATCGAAGTTAACTACCTTATTTTATGCAGGGAAGGAAGTTCCTTGCCACGGAGAAATGAGAATCACCATATGGAATGTTAGGGGCTTAAACACCCTTAACAAACAACGGCTATTAAAGCGTTGTCTAAAAATTATAGAATTAGAAATCTTATTAATTCAAGAAGCTAAACTTAACAAACAAGATATGTTTAAATTCAGCAAGAGATTAGGAATATGGAAATTGGATAGTGTTAATGTGGAAACTACATCTTGAGGTTTAGCAATTTTTTGGGATCCCAGGAAAGTTAAGTTTGAATGTGAAATTAAAGAAAATAATTGGATGAGAGGATGGGTGCATAGCATAAAAATCCCTTTATTCTTCTTTATGATCAATGATTATAGTACAAGCACAATTAGTAGTAAGAAGAACTTGTGGGAAGAAATTGGTAACTTTCGTAATTTTAATAATGGTAGAAGCTATATATTTGGAGGAGACTTTAATGCGATATTGGATATAAGTTAGAAAAAGGGTGGAATACAATATGAATCACAATCTCTCAAGGATTTTAGAAAATGGATATTTAATCATAATATGCTAGGCATTAAAACAACAATGGTATTTTCACCTGGAACAACAAGAGAGACGAAGCTAGTAATATAGAAGAAAGATTAGATAGATTCATGGTTTCAGGCGATTTAGTTGCTTTTAATCATACTTTTTAGCATCAATTATTTCCCTTTCAGGATCATATCACTTTCCAATCAGTTTAGACATTACAAAAGAAAGCAAACTAGCTAGAAATCCATTTAAATTTGAGAACATGTGGTTCCATGATAACAATCTTTTAGGTCTATTAGAACAATGGTGGTAGGAAGAAAACTTTGAGGGATCTAAAATATTTCAGAGAAAATGAATTACTTAATAAATATGAAAAATTTAGAATTCTAAGGAAGAAACTTTTTGGAAATAAAAATTCAGAGAAAACTGGTTATTTGTAAATTTGAACCATGTACCACAAAACCATGTGAATACAATAGCATTGACCCCTCAATTAGTATTGGGTACTAAGTGTTCACTTTATTAAGTTTCACCAAATCACTTACACCACTATGAAGAGTGAATTTTTAATGAAATGAAAAATATTCTCCCAAAAATATCCACATATGAAAAAGAATAAGCCTTAGAAAGTTGAGGTACAAAATTAAAAATGACAATGTGGAGGTAATAATGGAGAGTGATGAAAAATGATGTTGGTGGCATAAAATCATGTTGTATTATTAGTTGGAAAAGTCAAAACTTTCCAAGACATCGTTTTACTTCTAAAAAATGTCAAATATAAATTCAAAACCATGTTTAGTGGTCAACACCACTCTTTTCAAATTTGACATCACCAATTTTTGGATGGGAAACTACTTTTGGGTAGATAGTGGTTTTACTAGTAGTAATGTAGTTGCTAGTGGTAGCTAGCTACTAGCATTTTATGTGAACACCAAAGGTTAAACTCTAATACTTAACTTTCTTTATATATAAAAGTCACTTCTAATTTTATATTCATACAACCTCAAATATTTTTTGTAAATGGTTTCTTGTCTAACTTTCACCACTTTTATACAGAAATAAGGGTTTTTTAACCTTGTGGATGCAATGGTGATATTTGTTTGAAGTAAAAATGTCTCACCTATGAGTAGTTCACTTGATCTAAACTTTAATGTCTTGCTCATGTCTAAGTCATACAATTTTCCAATCCAACAAAATTAAAGGCTTTTTTAACTTTGGCAAGATTTTCAAACAGGTTGGAATTGATGAAAATGCTAGTCATATAACTAGTATAAATGTAATCATCTAGATCTTACTAGATCATATGTATACCATGAAATAATAATTTTTTTATAACTCCTTGCTAATAATTTATATCATTTAAAAAGAACAAATAAGATTTTACAAAATAAAAAATTAATCTTCCAATCAAGAATTCTAATACTTATGACTATCAAATATAAACTACAATACCATATTAGAAATAAAATAAAGTATGCATTATAATTTATTTATATATTATCAAAAATTATATAATAGAATTTTATTATTTTAATTAAATTAATAAATCTCATTAAATAAAAAATATTAATTAATTAAAATAATGGAACTAATACTGAAATTTCAATTAAAACTCACTTGCATTATCTTTATGATCATTATCATCATCAATATTATCCGCCAAATCATCATAATCTAAAGAACGTGCCAAATAAAATTCAAACTCCCAAAACTCGTTCTCACTCTCCTCAAAATCATATTCGCTATTGTGAATGCATAGTTGAGCAAATAAGCTTTGCAATATACGGAGGGTTTTCCTTTCTTCACCTGCCTTCACTCCCATTAAAAATGCCTTCTCTATACCAGAACTCCATAAACCAGGAGTGGGTAGCATAGAGGACACATATTCTGACAGCCTTTCTTCGGTAACCACGGAGATATATACCCACTCACATTGTCGCCCACTCCTAGTGAGATCTATACCACTTAGTACACTCCACGATGGCACAGTCCTCGTAGCATATAAAATGTCGCTCTTTACTTGGGTATCACAATCGGAGTCAAGCACAACGCAAAGGATGAATGCAGTGAGCAGATGATGGCTTTTATGAAACGAATGGATCATCTCCTCTACTTCATTCCTCCTTCTCCAAACATTTGAATTTCCCTTCAACTCTATTTCACAGAAAGCATCCGCCATAGATAATGTGTCGCTAATTTCATCTGACTCAAAATATGGCATGCACGAAGGGGATCTCCTCTCGCAGCCCAATCTTAATTCTAAATCTGGCATACTTGATCTTCCCACTATAGTTGTAAGCTCCGACGGCAACCTCTGAAATTACAGTGCTCTCCTTCAATTATTTTGAACAGATATATATATATATTGAAAATCGAAAACAAGAACAATTAGAATACTTTAGTCAGATGCAACGGTTCCAAAATAAAATTAAAGAAAACGACAGAGCCACTAAATTAAAAGAAAATGATGGATAAACAATGAGTAACAACAATATCTGCAACCTCTCAACGCAATTTATTACAGGACTGTCGGAAATAATCATCTCCTTCAGTCCTTCCAACTCTTCAACGCCTCTTATGCTCTTCAGCTTCGGACATCCAACAATGATGATGCTCTCTAGGAGTCTTAAATATTCAACGCCTTCCATATTCTGCAGACTTGGACATTCCCCAATGAAGATTCTATTCAACTCCTTCAATTCTTTAAGACAAATTACACCCTCCAGCTGTCCACACGCCTGGATCCAGATTCTCTTCAATCCCTTCAATTGTTCAATAGCTTTTATACTCTTCAACTCTGGACAATAAGCGATCCAGATCCTCTTCAATCCCTTCAATGTTTCAATAGCTGATATGTCCTCCAAGTTCTGACAGCGGCTAATATAGATCCTCGTGAGACAACTGACACGCCCAAAATTTGGCAACTCTCTCATAGTCAGGCAGAATTTTATGTGGAATTTTTCAAGTCTTAGCAGATCATTGCCCAATACATTTCTCAAGTGTGGACAGTAAAACAGTGTCAGACATTCTAGTGTGGTTACCCCTGTCAAATCCAATTCAATCAGATCTTCCATACCAGAAAGAATAAGAGATTTGAGGGTGGGACAGACCCGTCCACTGATGGAGACCTTCGTTGTCCCCTTTGCTTGCAACAGAGTTATGGCTTCAAGGCTTCTCATACGAAACCGATCATCAATTGTTTTCCCCCTGTTGCTTAAAGCAAATTCTTCTTCTATAATAAAGGATTCGACCCTTAAGGTTTGCAGATTGGTGAGTTCTTTTACAGATTTTAGCAAGCAGTTCCATTCAATAGTCCAGGTGAAGTCCTCTTTTAAGTACCAGCCTAAGCTCAGACTTTCCAGATCTTTTAACATTCCAAGCGAGTTCACCAGTTTGTTTGCATCGCTCATAATATTTTCATGATTGTGATCAAGGACACGAAAACCAAATGTAAACCCAAAAACAAAAAGGCAAGATAGCTCTTTCAACTTGATGAGAACCTGGAATTTACAATCACAATGTTCAAACTGCTATTTATTTCAATGATAAAAATCTTACAAGAACTAACTAAAAGCTCATGCTATCAAAATTTAATTTTTGATCAAGAAAATGCATATACCTGGTCATCCGTTTGCCACAATCTTGCAGGTGATACTCCTTTAAGACTTAAAGTGTACAAATTTTGTAGAGGAATCCATTCAGGAATGAACGAGTAAGAGTCGCCAGACCAAAGTTCAAGCCATTGTAAATCAGTTGATGTCTTCGAGCTGCCCAGAAAATATCTCATATTAAAATCAATGTCCAGAAAACTGTAACATCCGAAACTCTTTCCTTCCGACACAGAGAGGGTGTCTTGAAATCCCTTGATTTTTCTCATTCCAATCTGAATTCAAATATATCTGTAGTTAGAAAATGCTCATTCTAAATTACGAGTAAATGTTCTAATGGCTTACGAGAAACAAACCATTTCCAACTAGGACCATAAATTCAAAGCCATAAAAGAGACATACAAGATCTTCAGGACCCCACAGCCGACGAGGATGGCTCATTTGATTATCTGTTGGCTGCCTCGTTTGTTTATCTGCCATTTCCCTGCCCAAGTCTCGGAGGTGGTCATGCATTTTAAAAACCAATTCTGGCTCATAAACACCGTAAAACACAAAATTATCATAACAAGTTTGCACTTCGACAAGGCACTTGTCTCTGAGGGTCTGAAGTGCATGTTCCGCTCTCCACCCTGAAGCCTTCCATATACTTGTGGCCATGCTCACGCCTTCGCCTATAAAAAAGCATGCTATATCTATAAACATCTGTTTTTGATCCTCTTCTAGGGCATCATAGCTTATTTTAAGCGTATCTTTTATGTCTTTGTCCAATCTTGTTTTAACCTCATCTAATTGTGACTTCCAATAAGCCATGCCACTTCCAAAAACATGCCCGCCCATTACTTGAAGAGCAAGAGGTAAACCTCCGCAGGCTTTGACAAAGCTGTCTACCAAATACTCAAATCCCCTTTTACAACATTGTCTGTGGAACGCATGCCAGCAGAAGAGCTCTCTGCCATGCTCTCGATTCATCTCTTTCATCTTGTAACGGACCGTCACTCCGACCTTTATAAGAAGCCTCTCGTCACGGGTTGTGATAATCACTAGACTGTTGCGATTGAGAGCATGTATGTCTATGGGCAATAGGGCATCTAACTGCTTTTGGTGATCAACATCATCTATAACTATAAGGAACCTTGATTCCTGGCTCCCTTCAAGGTCATGCTTGATTTTGGCGGCTCCTTCTTCAATACTACAAAATGGATGATGATTTCCAGGAAACAGATCATTGAGTAACTTACTTTGCAGAGAAGTGAGTGCACCCTTCACATGGTTTTCCCTCACATCAAACAGAATAGTTGATCCACTAAATTCTGAATGTTTGCTGTTGAACAAATGTTTGGCAAGAGTGGTCTTGCCAGACCCTCCCATTCCAAAGATGCCAATTATTTTATCTCTCATTTCCCCACTTCTCTGGCAATAGCTGTAGAAATCTTTCACAAGCTCATCAAGTCCCACAGCATATTTTGCAACTTGGAGAGGAATTTTTCTCTTTTCCTTCTCCTTGACCACCGCAGACACAATGTCCTTACATAGCTTACTCAGATCACTGAAGAAAAAGAAAAAGAAAAGTACAATTAAAATAAGTTTGTAAGAAATGGACTTCTTAGAGGCCAGAGTACAATTCATCATAAGAAGTTGGAGGCTATAAAAGCAATGCATAGCAAGAAGTACGCATTTGTAAAGATCTGTACTCTTAAAAGGAAGAGAAAAACTGGTATATAGTACGCATTTGTAAAGACCTGTACTCTTAAAAGGAAGAGAAAAACTGGTATATTGGCCCCAATATAACCAAATATGGGGAAAAGGCCAAAAGTCCTCTTCAGATAAGACTTAAAGATATTCAAACCAAACAAATATAAGGTCTACAAACCACAACCAAAAATCTGGGAACAACACTTAATCTAAATCATTAAAAAAAAAAATTATAAAATACTCTGCCATAATCGAACTTAAAAAACTTTAGTGAGCACTATTACTGAGGAGAGATAAAATCTCCGCAGGCAACTACATCCCTAAACCCCCTTTTTCTCTAATTACACAGATTTTATTTCTAGCTAAGAAGCAAAATTCAAAACGATCTCTCAAACCTTTCTAGAAAAAGTTTCACATTATAGAGTTGATTTCGACAATGACCATGTTTAGACCCAACATCTTGTCTACGGTGAAGTATAAAGCTATAATGATGAATACAAAATGATTTTAACCCTAACTAGACTAGTTTCTAGAAAAGAAAATTCCAAGAAATATATAAAAAATACATGGATGGAAAGCTCATAATGGTGTCTTACTCATTCTGTCTGTTGATTTCGTAGCCTTTGATCCCTGAAACATTCTGCAGGCATTCTTTCCACTTCTGAATGTCATGATTCGGATATCTGCCCTTCTCTTCGTGTTTGGAAAATGCTTCTGAAACTGCATTTTTTATGTAGCGGAAGTCTGATGGCTGAACATTGTAAAACAGGGGAATAATTCTAGCCCTAGTTTGGAACATCAAAGCTAGTTCAGCTAAGCACCGAGCAGACTCTGCATATTGCGGTGATAAGATGGCAATGTGCACTATGGCATTCTTTATAGCATTCTTTATGGCAGAAGAAAAATAATCTCCCAGCTCAGTCTCTGGAGCATCTAGATATGCCCTTATCCCAGCCTGCTGTAGAGAATCATACAGCTACCGAGCCAGAGTTGTTTTGACATCTGGCCCTCGATGGTTGATGAATACATCATACTGCTTTGCAGTCAAGGAAGATTTTATCTTCGTGTTGGGAGGTTCAAGCACCAGAAATGGATCTACTCGACCACATGTCGAAGTGGAAGCCATTAACAGAAAACTGATGCTCTGCTCTAAAAGCAAATAAATCAAGAATGGATGTGTTAGAAAAACCGAAGAATTCAGTGCTTCAAAAGGTAAAGTATGGCGATCCAGTCTAGAAATATAAAATTGGTACGTTGTTTCTTCGTTTCTGCGATGACTGGGTGAAGAAATTATGAAATCGGCAGGTTGTTTCCACGTTCTTACCTGGCAAAAACAGCCCAACGATGAAGGTAAAGTTTATGGAGTGTGTGCTTCCACGTTTTTGCTAAAGCTAAGCCCTTATCTGTAATAACGAAGAAAGAAATGGTTGGTTGTGTTTACACATTCTTGCAGATAAGGCATTTGAATTTTTGACCGAACAAATATCATTGACTCCTTAGCATTACTCGCACGAAATAAAATTGTTGAACAAGAAGAGCAGTGTAGAAACAGTAAGTGGCTCGCTAACATTCATTTATACTATTATTCATTTATAAAACTCTATGCTATATGAAGAACAAAGGACCAACAATTTCATTTTAAATGCTGGGAAACTTTACAATATATACTTTCATTTCATTTTCATTTTATTTTTATGTCATGATTACAACATAACATTTTGTGTATTACTACCACTATAGAATCCCTCTTGACATAATAAACAACAGTGGACTTTAGTTTTGCAAACTATGACAGCAATGAATGGAGTGAGGCTTGAAAATTTGAAGCTATGAGATATATCTCAATTTAAATACAGCTATAGTAGTTAAAATTTATAAAAAAAATTTTGATAACAGTGTATAAAAAATAAACACCAAAACTTGTAATGAACATGAGCCTTAACCTTGAGCACTTGATGAAGTCATAAAAAAGAAGAGAAGCCTACATGAATCAGTGCTTGTTAAACTCATGAAGAGTTGTACATCTTAGCAGAGAATATGGAGACACCATACTTCTAAGATAAATAAATTTAAGAAATTTAAATTTGATCTTTTTAAAAAATATATATCAGCCATTATTTGTTGATCTTTAATCAATTCACATAAAGCTATTATTATCCATTAGCTTTTTGATCTTTATGCTAACACTCTCCCCATTGGAAAAAAAGTGCGAACTTAAGACAAGGATGAGAATGATGTCTCTCACAATCCCAATTATTATTCACACTGTAAACCTAACTTTACTCCCTGCAAAAATAAACATACACAACTGATTAACAAGCTGTTTATATTTAGATATATCTTTAATATCCTCATTCCTTATAAAAAGTTAAAAGAAATTTTCAAGACTCTGGGTTAGAATTTTCCAACCTATAGACAAAAATTGTGCAACATCGGTGGTGGCTTTGTTTGAAAATAAAAAGAATGTTGCATGGCAAAGAGAGCTGCCAACTTCCACAACACGACCATCTGACTGAGATAAACAACTTGCTATATTTGTTTGGACAATGTTCAAGTAGTCGGTACAAGCTTTCTTAGTAGAGATTTCAAACATTGGGCAAGTCAAAAGATTGTTCTATTTGTCATATCATTTAGGGCCTGTTTGGTGCATGAAATTAATTTATCCAGAATATGCCTATTCTAGAATAAGGACCTATTCTTGGATTAATTAATTCTGTTGGAATAATCTATTCTGCGTTTTGATCTCATAATGTGGAATTGAAATAAGGATTATTTTTCATTTTTTTAATTAATTTGAACAATATGTATTTTTAACTTATTAAAAAATTATAATTATAAAAAAAAATATTTTCTTACAAATTTTAATTTTTGAACTTATCATTTTTGTTGCTGATTTTTTAATTAAAATATATATGTATTTTTAACTTATATATTTTTAAATTAAAATATGTATTATTAACTTAAAAAAAATAAGATTATTAAAAAAAGTATAAATTTTTTTTTAAAAAACAAATAAGATTATAATCCCTTTACCGTTCATGCACGGATCCGGTGACTTATACATTTTGTTGTAATTTCGAATCCACGAAAAGCTTATTTTGGAATAAAAAAATGAATTCCAAGTTTTTTTGGAATTAATTAATCTAAGCATTGGCCAAAAAATGGGGATTAATTTTCTAATTTGGGAATTCAAAAAATAGCCACAAACGGCAAATTACTTAATTCTCGCATTAAATAATGACTATTCCAGGTTAATACCAAAACCAAACAGGCCCTTAGAGACAATGCAACAATGAAATTACTCATCCTCAAATTTGCGGTGCAAAGATCACTTAATAAACTTTTACTTGTGAGAGAAAATGAATTAGCATCCCTTCCAAAATGAATTAGCAGTATCGTGTATAAAAATTGTTAGTTCACAACATAGGAAACAACTGTCATAGATTGTTCTTCCCCAGACATATTGGAGCAATTTTGAATTTGGAAACAACTAACATAAGTATCTCAAATATATTTCTTGTGATTAAGATAAATATCGGATAAGTTCAAGAGGAAGATATAGACAAAGATGGAGAAGTAGAGGGAGAAGGAAGGGGAGAGACATAGATAAGTATATTTTTTTATTATATAAATTTAGTAAAACTTGAAGTCAATAAAAATAATAAATAAATAATATTAATAAAAATAGATTTTAGTATATAATTAGTTTATTAAGATAATAAATATTTAAATAAAAATAGTTGATATAATTATTCTTTGCTAATTGACTCCCCACACCTCTCCAATAGAAAGTTGCTCCATGTGGAATTTTGGAAGCCTGTAACATCTTCCTCTTTTAACTTTTCATCCAACTAAGTTACAAGATTCCACAACGGACTTTTTTTTAAAGCGACACCCACTCCTTGTGCCTTCTACAAGCCTTTCTAATGAGCACAATATAGTTGTAAGGTGTATTATATTATTTAATGATATTTAAAAAAAAGCGTACAAGTTGATTGAAGGTGAAAAACAACGAAAGATTGTCGTGGTAACTGACAGTGAACAACCAAACCGTGCGATAAAATCAAACATTGAAAAAGTCAATTCCAAGTTCTCAAATTATAATAAAGTTCATCTCATATGGTATCTGGGGCGACTAATCAAATTTCTCAGTCTCAAATATCTATGGCGACTAGAGTAGAAAAAATTGAATCAAAATCTGTCATATAAAATAAAATCTTACAAAGGTGCAAATCACTACACAAAAATAGAAAGGATTAAATGGAGGAATATATCTTTCTTTCATGCAGCATAAGAAAATTTGGAAGCGAATCACGTCGGATTTTGCATAGGGATTGTGCTAGAAGGGTTGTCTTGGCATGTAAGGCAGACTTCTATTGTGTAGCAATATGGTTTTTTTTAGCTTTTCATGAGGTTGCTATTGTAGTGGTTCAAGTCGTGCAAAGAGGGAAATTGTATCAATAAACTTCAAATCCAAATGAATTGAAGAAAATAGATTACTTTCCACAAATATAATCTAATTCTCTATTTATTCGTAAACAAGCAGGATAAAAAATTCTGAGAGTATTCATTCTTGACTGAGGTACTCAGTTGTGTAACATTGTACTATCAAACGTAAATCCCTCAAACTGATGCATGCAGAACTCTGGAACTTCAAGCCTTTCTGCTTGTCGCATTCTTTATAGCAGATGGAAAATAATCTCCGAGCTCAGCCTCTGGAGCATCAAGATATGCCCGGATCGATCCCAGCTTGCTGTAGAGAATCATAGAGCTGTTGAGCCAGATTTGTTTTGGTGTCTGGGCCTCGATGGTTGATAAATACATCATACTACTTTGCAGTCAGGGAGGATCTTATCTTGTTGTTGGGAGGTTCAAGCACAAAAAATGGATCGTGCTCTTCTCCTCCTTGACCATATTAGCTACTGAGAACCTATGCCAACCTAAGGAAAAAGAAACAATTATTAGAGGAAGCAAAATCACCATTCCTTCACCAATCAGCAGCGTCAGAAATAAAGATTATGCACCATCTTAGAGATACAGGCACAACACTAACTAGATTAAAAGAAACATTATACTCATGCCTATACCCAATCGAGCCTAGAGAAGCCACATAAGGAAAAGGCATTCTTATCAATGAAAAATTGAGCCAAGACATGCACTAGTTAAGGAGAATTGACACACTAACACAACCATTTGAAGATTACCAACTGCAACAAAGAATTCGATCGTATACTAACACGAAATTGGCTAAAAGACAATGCAGCTTACTGGTATGAATTCGCTGACACTAAAGACCACGTTATGTTACAACAGAACAAATACGGGGATCATCATGTCAGGCAAGCACAAATAGAGACAACTCCCCAAACTCTCAAGTGTTATATACTTGACATGTAATACTTGACACGTACAGGGTAGTTCTGACCCGGTAGATGTAATCAAGTGTAACATAAGTCGTATTCACGAAACAAAATGAGTGGTGGAGCCTGTCAGTTATGGTAACCATTACAAAAGCCAATATACATTTTTAAATGCAGGTGAGAAAAATAAAGTTGAGGTCAAAAGGCATTTCCATGATTTTATATGGTTTTGAAATAGGTTTCAGGCTCCAAATAAGGTTTTCAAACCTCATTACTTTTCTGGCAACCAAATAAAGAAACACTTAGAAGAGCTCATCTTACATGAAATTAATATTGAAAGTGGAAAATGAATTTGTTTGAGAAAGCAAAAAAAATCCTTTATAAACTAAAAATAAATAAAAAATGTAGACACATTTAGATAGATTTAAAACCATCAATGGTATTAGCAATAGCTTTCACAACATATGTTATATTTACATGCTATGAAGAAAAGGAAACTAAATTTTTTTTACAAAATCTTTTATCATTTGACAACAGTTTAGAAACCACTGACAGCTTTTGATGCAATTGTGAAAATCATCAAAAAGGTTGATATATTGTTTCGAGCCTATAAATGGAAGGAGAGAGTTACAAGTCAACAAAAGCCATTAGTATTTTAAGCGAATAATAAAACGGCAAAAAAAAATCAATATATTTTAGTTTTACAGTGCATTCTGTCGGGAGGATAGTCACGTCCTAATAAAACTACCTAAAATACATGTGTATAGTGATATCGGTGTTACCAAATAGTTATGCAACCAACATCAATATGCGCTAAGGTTTTGAAAACCATGGAAAGTACATACATATTGTTAAAAGCATGTTAGAAGCAAAGTTTTGAAAAAGCCTTATCAACATTTTGGAGTGTTGGAAAAATGGGTCTTGTAATTGAGGGTTGATTAGAGAGATGTAATTGCATAATGAAAGATAGAGGAAATTAGAAAGGAGGAGAAGAAAAGTTTTGAGATATGCTGACTAACAAAAATTAGACAACTCAATACAGATATCGAAAATAGAAACTAGAGAGCACAACTTATGGTGTAGGGGCACCCTCATGCCTATGAGAAATTTTTGAGTTTATATCTTGTTTTGATATGGTTGATGTAAATAAGGTAATATGAGACCATTTTATGTCATCCAAGACTATTTTTTATGTTTTGGTTAAATTTAAGAAAAAGATGTAAAAGTTGCTCCAATAATGTCAATGTTGTAGTGACAACCTTTCCAATTGTAATGACAACTTTTTGAAATGTTGTTAAAAGGTGATTGTGGGTTGGTTGGATGTTGAAAACTACTTGTAAATAAATAAATAATCCTTTTAAAAACAACCCCAAAGGTTGGTCAGTGTTGGTGGATGTTTGAATGAAAATTTTAAATCATTTTGGAGCAAATTTCTAGTTTTTTTCTTGCAACTATCTAGTTTTTTCACATGGTATGGATTGTAAAGTCCACTTAATGACATGGGAAAACTTTTATAAGGTTCCCACATGAATCTAATTTTTTTAATTTTGGTTTCATCAATTTTTATTTAGTAGTTTGAAAGTGATGGCAGTTTTGGTGAAAACTATCTTGGATGCTTCTTAGGGTTTCTAGCAACAAAAAAAATCATATCTCCCATTTGGTATGGTGGTAAATATTAATTTTTTGTGTGGATGTTTGAAATTCCATAATAAACTATGTACCAAATACATAGGGCTCTAAGATGAAGGTTGTGTGTGCTTCTAGTTGGTTGTAGGTCTAATTTTCTTGATAAAATCAAATTGTCTACACTTTGAATGCCAAGATTGAAGTTATGAAGCCATAGTTTGGCCTCTTGGTGTTTGGAGAAGGTGATGAGAGGATGTTGGAAGGTCCCACGGACCTATTTTAGAAATTGGTTGAGGATTTGTTAAAAATAAATGGTTATATATAATGACTATCCTAGATGATTTGTATTGATAGTGATAACCACATAGTGACTAGTCAAGTTTGTATACCTTGTTGTGTTTCATCACAAAAATATTCATGAGATCGCTTGAATATAAGGAGTAGGGGTTAGTCAAGTCATTTTTTGTAGTAAGATCCATTTGGGTCTTGTTTGGCCTTATTCTCTCTAAGTTTTCATTCCAAGTCAAAATAAGATAATAGTTGTAAAACCTAAGTAGTGATACATGTTTGAGAGTCCTCATGTGGAAGTTGTTCATTAGTCATTGTGCTACATCATAGGGCCTATGCAATATCATTGAAATGACCAAGTACAGTCAGTTCAAATGTCTCAAGTTGAGTCCCAAGAGTCAGGTTCATGTTGTAATGGAAAAAGTCTGCACCATTTGATTTAACAAGCCAAATTAAGTCTTTCGTCTATATCAAATTGGTATTAGAACCTAAAAGGTCTAGGAAATGAAGTTTTAGAGGCCAAAGATTTGGACAACGAAAGTTTTGGAAGTTTGTGTATTATTTTTGATAGGTTGAAGTGAAGACCCTAGATGTAAAAAAGCTAGGTAGTGAGTAAGAGAGAAGAAAACCTAGGTGAGGTATCACAAGTAACATTAAAGGAAAGTCAAGAGAGAGAAAGATGAAATAAAAACTAAGAAGGAGAGGATGTAAGTCAATAAGATATGGTCATATGCATATATTGATAGAAAAATGGAAGAGTGGGAAGAATTTATTAAACTTGTAGTGCATTAGTGTATCAAGAGGAAGAATACCAAGAAAAAGTTAGGCATTGGCCAATTAGAAAGAAGGTGAAGTGACCCATAAAGCTAGTTTTTCACAAAAGGATAAAAAAATAGGATACTAACTTTGAAAAGAGAAGATGCAAACAAGGATAAAGAGATAATTATTGACATGCACATGAAGGGAGATCAAGAGTGCTTTCAAGATCAATGGTAGAAATCATAGAAGTAAAATGTTCTCACTTGTAGATACAAACGTCAAGATCCATTAGCAATGTTCGGATGGAAAGATACAAGGACTGAGAGGGAGGGGTGAATCAATACCCTCAAAAAAATTTAACCTTAAACTAGATCTGCAAATAGTAGTATCTATTCTATCCAAATGAATCCATTGTATGCATCATCCATTCAATTAATTGATAAAGGTAAATTTCATGAAAACAAACAATAGCTCAATCAGATAAAAAAAGTATTTTGGTAATGCAGAAACCCTTGTTAGAAGGTAAAAGTTACGGTGGGGATGACACCCACAAATTCTTCACTACTGCAGATAATAAAGGTTTGCCTGTTAGGGCTACAAGTTGTGATCACTTCTAGTGATCTTAACCTGTTAGGGGTAACATAAAGATCAGCTAGATCTACCTTGTGAAAGGATTTTAACAACACTACTTGAGTGTGCACTCGGTTAAGAGATTTACAAAAAAGACTGTTAGGTCTACTTTGTTAAGATATTTTAAATGTTACAATGATTAGAAAATAACAACAGGGTTTCTATAAAATTGACAACTGATACTTGTCTGATTCAGATCTATGAAATAACAATACTATATCACCTATGTGTGTAGATATCTGACCTCTGTTCTATTCGGTAGCCTGTTCACTTCTTAATAACTGAATGTCTGAAAGTTGTTGTCTTGAAGATGGTTGCTTCTTCAAGATCTACTTCAATTCATCTCCCATACCATACTCAAAAAATGTAATGAATAGAAAATATATAGCATACTGCTTTCATCTTCTAATGCTGCTTAAACTTCATGACCTAATTAGGTTACACCACATAAAGAAAATAACCTAAGATCTACAGTGTACAAAATTGACCTAGATCGGACTTATACATAAATATCAACATATTTAATAATTACATTTACAATAAATGTTCCTCGATCTTGGTAAAACATTTTGTGATTCTATTTTAACTGTCTGCATAGATAAATGTGCCAAAATAGATTACTATGTCATTTCTTGGATTGCTCAATAAACACTAACAATGTTGCTTGGTAACTATACTGACGATCAGCGTCCAATCTTCTCGGTGTTTACTAATGCTCGGTATGGGTGTACACCGATGCTCGGTAAAACTGCTCTAGTGCTCAGTTAGAACTATTACCTTGGAGTTCTCAGTACTGCCTTGTGACTTCTCGGTGTGAAGGCTTATGTAGTTAACCGACTAGAATAACATAGGTAACCAACTGATCTGCTTTGATACTAATGACAATACTTTAATGCTCAAATAGAGATAACAATCTCCCCCTTTTACATTAGTATCAAAATCTATAATATATATAGGCCTAATATTACAAAAAAAATATACTAACTTCTCCATATATACATAGATATCTTAACTCATCAAAAAAATTTCCCCCTCGGTGCATGCTCCCGGTATATGTGTAGAGTACACTTAGCATATAAATACATACTTTGGCATATACATTATGTATTCCCCTTTTTGATAATAATGTCAAAGTAAAAAATGTGTACTTACAGTTTGTCAAAAATGTGCTGGTGGCTTTTTTTCAAAGAATCTAAAAGGTTTTCCCATTCCTCTTTCAAGTTGGTTAGAGCAATGTGCTCAAGACACTACTACATTTGACCTCATTTTTCTACCAAAATTTTTGACCATCAATTAAAAAGGTTTAGGTTGGTCAGATTATAGAAGGAAAACTTCTTTTTTTTTTAATCCATGCCCGTGTTGGTCAGAATTTCGACCAATACCATGTAGGTTGAAATTTTGACCAACACGGGCATAACTTTAAAAAGAAAAAAGATTTCGTATCTCATTTCATTGTTTCATTTTCACTTGGAGCACGCAAAGGAGTTGGAGCCTGCGATTGTTTGAACTGTTATTTGGTGAGAGTTTTAGGAGGACTGCTTGCCTGTGAGGGTTGCCACTGTGATTTGGTGTAAAAGGAGGACCGCCTATAAGGATTTCCTTACTCTGCATTTATCTGACATTGTTTTATTGGTTACCTACTTAGGGCCCATGAGCAATGTGCCAAGGCATCCTTACTCTGCATTTGTCTGGCATTGTTTTATTGGTTACCTACTTAGGGCCCGTGAGCAATGTGCCAGGGCATCATGTATTGGGTATTTGCTAGGTTGTCTATTGTGAAGGGAATGTAGAGACTAAACACTCCTGCAAGTCCATTTGATGCATTCACGGTTCTTGATGTTCACTTGATTAGTTTTATCTCTGTTTTACACAATTAGTTGCACAATGAACAAATAGTTGACTGTCATCACAAACACGGTCATGTACCTACATTGATTAGATTTCATTTTCCTTGAGTATGTTTTTGTTTATATATCATGCCTTGTCAATTTGTGAAGTGAGTGGATAGATTGAACATCTCTGCAAGTTTAACCTTCGATGCATCCACGGTTTTGAAGTTCATTTGTTAGTTCTGCAAACATTTTATTGAAACTTTTGTGTTGTGCCCGCGAGATACTAAACTCTCTATTAGACCGGCTCGGAAACTCCTCAGTCGGCATTGTCATGGAGAGTGTACCTTGACTTGCGATTTCTCCATTGGTCTCCAATGCCATTGGGTGAGAAGCAAGCCAAGGAAATGAATTTTAATAACCTAAGTGCTCAAATTTGGGGGAAGTAGCTATGTTGCTTCAAGATTGATGCCCTAGTTAGATATATGCTATCTATTTAACCAACAAAGTAAGAAAATGCTTGCAACAACGTCCTAGGAATAATTTGGATTCAAGGCTTAGTTAAATTCGAAAGCCTCATGAACATTGAAGAATTCTAAATGACAATAACCATTGTAAGGACCTACTATTAGACCATTCCAGATGACCCTAATCTAACTTGATCAACTAGATTACAATGTCTCTGTGACATTCAATAGTGTTGGAGTAGAGTGGTTAAAGTTAGTTAGAAGATTTAGTGTGACACATTAGAAGATAGTGAATTCTATGCAGAATGGCCTTGACCCAAATCAAATAACTGATTAAAGGGAGGAACACAGTTGTAGGATTAAAACTAGAGAAAGATTGTGTTCCTAAAGGGAATTAGGAATCAGGTTAAATATCAACAACCAATTGATGTCTGTGAAGAAAAGTGTCACTTGGAACTTTACAAATCCCATTCAAGGAAATTGGCAGTTAGAAGAATCATACTGTGGCTAAAGAAATTTAGAGACTAAGGAGTTTTGATAGTGTTGGTTGGAACCATTGTCCATGGTTTGAATCGACATTATTATTCTATTGTGATAATTGGTTGGGCCTACAAGAGCTTCAGTTGTAACCACTGAAGCTTCAGGGTATTCTTAAATCTCCTATCTTTTATCACTTCTAGGTCCAATAGGTAGTTGTTTCACCATTAGATGATCATTATAAGATGATCCAAATCATAATCTATGTTCCTCCTTCAGACCAAATGGCTACTGTTGTATCATACCAAGCAAATTCATTAAGTTTCCTCTATAAATTATGGTGATCACCCAAAAATTCTTCCTTCTCATTACATTAATGTATTAGGGAACTATAGTACATGTTAATACTCAATCATTCCATTTGTTATAGTGGTCATTGGTCATGGAATGACCATATTCAATTGGAAACTCACAAAACTATCAAAGGAATGTCTAAAACTACTCTGCCAGTCAGAATTAATTGAGTAAAAATACAAATACAGACCTCACAAATGCATAGATGTGGTCTAGGATCAATATCTAACAATTCCAAATGCATTGAAATGTAAGAAAATGACAAAATGAATCCAAAATCACTCTAAGAACTCAAGGAAATTGCATTTGAAAGAAGTTTATTTATCAAAAACTCAGTATAGTCGGTACTCCAGGCCTCTTCTGTCGTACAATGAAAATTTGGCATATTTGATGGACTCCTAGAAAATACCCCAACCAATCCCAATTAGTTGGATGGATTAGTTTGCACTAAAACATAACAAAATCCAATTCCCTCCATTTTCTAATAACCGCTGCATTTCAAATTTTTGAATTTGCAACATTACAAATTTGGAGTTTTTGAAACTTTTAAACATAATGAAGCCTTAAGACTTTGAAATGTGACCCAAATAAACTTATTAAGCATTATTAAAATCAAATCTAAACTATTATAAACTTGTAACACCAAATACCATCCTAGGCTCTTATTTTGGTCCTAAGGCCTATTAGGCCTTTTAAGACTTATTACATATTTACCATTTGCATTGCATGGAATGACCTTATAGGCCATTATAGGTGCCAATACATTCCAATTGATGTCTATAGATGTCATTAGGTGCATGGTTGTCATTATGGACTCCTGGTAGTCTTTGGATGTTCTAGGTGCCCCTGCACCATGTTCACCACCTTTGAAAGGATTCTTGTCCCAAGAATCAGTCCTGGAATTGGATGTCTAAGTTTGAACCTGTACTTTAGGAATATGG
Source organism: Chamaecyparis obtusa (assembly GCA_027943335.1). Classification (NCBI taxonomy): domain Eukaryota; kingdom Viridiplantae; phylum Streptophyta; class Pinopsida; order Cupressales; family Cupressaceae; genus Chamaecyparis; species Chamaecyparis obtusa. The sequence continues at coordinate 725,628 of BSBK01009439.1, read as the reverse complement.
TGCCTTGACAGTTGGTTCTTTCTACCCACTATCCTTCCACATCTGAACATGGTTGTTTACTAGCTTCCCTTCAATAGGACACTTGACTGTATCTATTTGAACATAGTTCAAATCCCAAAAGTCTGCATTTCTAGGACTGTGCAGCATTGTCCTATTCAATCCTTTGTCCTTTTCTTCCCAAACCTGATTTGTCCTTCCTCCTCTTCCCCTCATTGAAGAACCTCCTCTATTTCTGTTATTCTATCTTTCACTTTTCCTCTTCAATTTCTCCTCTATTCTAAGGGCCAACTGGTAACATTCCTTCAAACTTTTGGGGTTAGAAGCCACAAATTCATCTTGGATGTTAAATCTTAAACCACCTAAATATCTAACAACCTTAACAACTTCATCTTCTTCCAATCCCGACCTTATGCTTAGTTTATAGAATTCATCTGTATATGCTTTAACATCTAAATCTCTTTGTTTTAAACTTTGCATTCTTTTATGCATTTGTACATCAAAGTCTTTAGGAAGAAAGTTACCTTTCAATTTTTCTATCATCTTGTCCCAAGAGACAATCTTTGGCTTACCTCTTCTCCTTCTGTCCGCCTCCTCATGATCCCACCATAGGAGTGCATGCCCTTTGAGTTTTTTTTGCCAATCTGACCCTTTGATCTTCTGGTACCTCTTCACCTTCAAAGTATGCATCCATTGATGTTATCCAGTCTAAAAGCTCTTCTTCTTTCAGACTTCCATCATACATAGGGATATCTCCCCTCACCTTATGCTACTCATTCTTCATAGCCTTGAATATTCTAATTGTCCTTTGCTCTTCAGGATCTATTTGTTCCTCTTCTTCTTCTCCTTCCCCTTATGGGTTTCTTCCTCTTCTTCACTATCAACATCTTCATCTGCTACTCTTCTTTGATTGGATTCCAGTGCTTCAAGCCTGGCCAAAAGTGCATTGTAAGATTTCTGCAACCTTGTGTTCTTCTCCTTCAACTCCTAGATCTCCTTGGCAGTACCTGCATTCCTTGGAGGCATTTTCATAAACAATAGTCAAACTTCTTTAGCAAAGTGTTCCTCTATCCCTTTAAGGCACCATTTGTTTTAGATAATTTAATTTTAACTTTGGTTGTGTTAACATAACTATGTTGACTTTATTTTGTAGTTGTTTAACATGAGAGTTTGTAGATTAATAGGAGTTCACAGATACTAGTGTGCCATAGTTTCCCATCTATAACTAGTGAGATGCACATAACTCATGTACCTCATGCTAGTGTGCTTGGATACCTTGTATACACTATTTTTCATTAGACTAGACATTATCCAAATAGTGAGTATTTATATAAAGTGCTATAACACACAGGCAGTCCTCCTTTTACACCAATTAATAATAGTGACAACCCTCACAGGCGGTTGGATAATGTCTAGTCTAATCCAAGCACACTAGCACAAGGTATATGAGTTATGTTCATCTCACTAGATATATATGGGCATTAATGCTCAATTGAATGATATGTTCCCATAAAAATGTGAACTCCTATTAATCTAAAAAATCTCATGTTAAACAACTACAAAATAAAGTTAACATAGTTCCTTTAACACAACCAAAGTTAAAATTAAATTATTCGAAAAAGGGTTTGTGTTTTGAGTTAATTGGTTTATCTAAATTTGTTTTGTGTTATACCCGTATGGATCAATGGAAAGATTTTAGTCTCTATAACCTGTGTGGATAGTTCTTGTTTATATCCCTATTTCGTATTCAGTTTTGAAAGTATTGAAAGTATTGAAGTTGACTAATTCTAGCTCAGGTATAGTTAAATTATCCTTGCTGCCCTGGAATGACATCTTTGTTCAAACCATTGATTGCAAACATTTTTTAAGTACTTGAATCTTGTTATGATTATATGTTATAATATTTATGTAATAAATGTAGTAACGATGGTGCAGTGCATTATTGATATAGGCTCGATGGCTCTTGTCAATGTACCAAACTGTCAATGTGGTGGTGGGCAGTGTGTGTTGAAGACTTCACGGACACAAAGCAACCCCATAAGACAATTTTGGTGCTGCCCAAATAGAAAAAAGGTTGCTAATGTGTATATATTTAATGTTTCTAATGTAAATACTATTCATTATATTATAAGAACTAATGTAGATTAGGCATCATAGGGAAATAATGGTTGCGGATGCTTTAGTTGGGTCAATGAAAACTCATCTGCCCATCTCCACTTATCCACGATGAAGGATTTGAGTGCAAAATGTGTCAGGCTAGGGAAAATTCTGAAATAATGGCTGTAGATACTTTAGTTGGGTCGATGAAAACTCTATCGGCCCATCTCCACTTATCCGCGATGAAGGATTTGACTGCAAAATGTTTCAGGCTAGGGAAAATTCTGAAATTATATTTTTACAATGCCTTCTCTGTATTGTAATCTCATATCTTTGTTACGACCATATGCAGAGCTGAACTAAGGAATTAGTTAGTTTAGTATTTTCATATTGTAACTAATATTTTAATATGGATATGACGTAACTTCTCTTTGCCTCAAGTGCGCATATATATGGTTTACATCTTTTTTTAGAATAATTCTTCATGTTTATGGCTCAGGTGAGCCCCAATCTGCTATCAATCACATGATTTAAAGTATAGTGTTTTCTTGTTTATTCCATTTGATCCTTGACCTTTGAAGGCCATTTGGTAATTTCAACTACACCTAAGGATCCATTAGTGACCCTGGTGCTCTTCATGACTCTTGCCTTTGACCTTGGTGCTCCTGCACCAATTGCTAGTATTTGGAAGACCTCTATAGTTTGTTCACTCCTTGCTAGAATCTGAAATAAAATAACACTAGAGACACTACCGAAGGAAGATGCAAAATTGGTTGCGGAGATGAGATCTGAGGCTGGGAAACATATGGGTGGGTTCTTTGGGAATCAAGAGGGGGGGATGATGGCGTGCTACTCTCTATGAGTGCTTTGAAGGAAGAAGGGGTGATTGTCGAACATAGATTGAAGAAGATTACTGCAGAGAGTAGGCCTACCATACCAAGGAATTTTGACAAGAACAAGGAATATGGCTTAAACAAAATGGGAAGACATCTTTCTAGCTTGGGCTTGGATCTTTTGACAATTAGCTTGATAATAAATGAAGCAAATGAGAGCTGAGCAATTAGCTTCCCAAGAAAAATCTCATAAATGAACTGTGTACCCCAATTCTTGTTCCTTCTGCACGTACCTAAATGATATATTTGAAACAAGGGTAAATTTAGCCTTACCCTTGTTGTTTCAAATATATCATTTGGGTACGCACTGAGGGCACATGAATTGGGGTACACATAGTTCATTTATGGGATTTTTATTGGGAAGCTAATTGCTCATCTATCATCTACCTTATTAGGAAGCTAATTGTCGAAGGATCCAGGCCCAGGCTAGAAAGATGTCTTCCCAAATACATAAAAACATGCACATAAACATGATAGCTGAGAAACATAAATGTAGATTTCACAATAGTTAAAAAACATAATTGTAGGCATCATGGTCACAATTTTTTGGAGACAACGTAATTGAGTTGTATACCTAGACAATGGAGAGCAACTTCTGCTCCTCCGATTCCAAATTGACATTGCTAGATCCAAAGACCATAGATAAGGAATAAATTTAGAGAGCGGAGGAGGGCCATAACAACCAAAATAATACAGGACAAACCTCAAGTTAAATGAGGTAACTACAAACATTTTAATAGATTTTTATTATTAAATAATGAAATTTGCATATACTAGTGTTATAAGCCCCCTCTATGCAAATTTCATTATTTAATAATAAAATTATATTAAAATGTTTGCAGTTGCCTCATTTAACTTGAGGTTTGTCCTGTATTATTTTTGTCATTATGGCCCTCCGCTCTCTAAATTTATTCCTTATCTATGGTCTTGGGATCCCGCAATGTCAACTTGGAATCAGAGGAGCAAAAGTTGCTCTTCATCGTCTAGGTATACCACTCAATTATGTTGTCTCCAAAAAAATGTGACCATGATGCCTACAATTATGTTTCTCAGTTGTTGTGTCCCAGGACCCCTTATGACCCTTTACTACTGTTTACGACCTCTAAGAATACATCTTAGAGATTTTAAAATGTCGTAAAGGGTCATAAGAGGCTCCTAGGAGGGGCCAGATGAGCTTCCACCTTCACATGGTTGGTCCTATTAAGTATAGAATGTTAATTAAACTATTCTTGAAACAAAGAGAAGCTCAATAATTTAAGGTCTCAGTCCATGGACAAATTAAATTAGACTTACTAAGCCTCTTATTGTAGTTTGTAATAAGATTGATTTGCAACCACTAGAGACTACTCGACAAGCTTCAAGAAGTGGTATATTTTGACAAATGAAGAGTGGAAAGAAGATGATATTCCTAAGATCATGGATGGACACAATGTTGCAGACTTTATTGATCCAGATATCTTGTAGAGGCTTGAAGAACTGGAGAGGCAAGAAGGGCTTAGGATGGCAGCTAAGGGTGACGAGGATGATGAGATGGGGGAAGTGGAGTTGAATCCTAATGAAAAGGAAGCTCTAGCTGCAATTAGTAAGAAGAAGAAGATGCTTATCGTCGAATACAGATTGAAGAAGAGTACTGCAAAGAGCTGAGAAACATAAATGTAGATTTCACAATAGCTAACAAACATAATTGTAGGCATCATGGTCACATTTTTTTGGAGACAACATAATTGAGTTGTATACCTAGAAGATGGAGTGCAACTTCTACACCTCTGATTCCAAGTTGACACTGCGGGATGGAGAACAACTTGGAACCGGAGGTGAAAAAGTTTCTCTCTATCATCTGGGTACACCACTCAATTACGTTGTCTCCAAAAAAATGTGACCATGATGCCTACAATTATGATTCTTAGCTGTTGTATCCTAGGACCCCTTATGACCCTTTATGGCCATTTACAATCCCTAAGAATACATCTTAGAGGTCTTACAATGTCGTAAAGGGTCATAAGAGGCTCTTAGGAGGGCCAAATGAGCTTCCACCTTCACGTGGTTGGCCCTGTTAAGTAGAGAATTTTAAACTATTCTCAAAACAAAGAGAAGCTCAATAATTTAAGGTCTTAGTCCACAGACAAATTGAATTAGACTTACTATCCAAATTGGTACATTGATGAGAATCAATGATGGGGAGTTTTTAGATTCTGAGAAGACGTATATGCAGTGGAGGCCATAAGGGATTTTTGTGGAGATTTTCTAGATGTGGATACTGTTTCTCATCCATGCATGAAATGTGCTAGTGATCATATAAAATTACTTAAAATATGAGATTTTATAGATTTGGGGTCACAGTCAGTGATTGGGAGAGCCTTGTTTTGGCACCAGTCATGTAGTACAAGCACTAGAATTGAATTTTTTGGCACAGGCTGGGAAATTTTTGTATATCAACATGCAATAGAGTCTCCTATACTCCTATTATCTCTATTATATTACAGTCTCCTATACTCTGCAAGTCTATTTGACAGGGGTTCAAGAAGCCAATCTAGTATTGTCTAAAGGATATTTTGGGTTTCTATGTTTTGTTACGTGTTTTTTAATAACAATGTTTAGATGGTTCTTAAGGTAATGTTGCTTATTTTATGTGAAAATTTGTTCTGCAGACAACACTGAACACATTTTTAGATAAACTCAAATTACCAAGAGAAAGAAGCTTTGGTAATTTTAGTTTATCTACAAATGTGTTCCGTGTTGTCTGCAGAACAAATTATTCTCTCCAATACATCTATGTAACATTCTTTTCAATCATTAGTGTTCTTGCACAATCTATAATAGATCTATTTCTCCTTTCAACAATCTCATTCTGCTACGGTGTTCTAGGTGCAGAAACCTATCTTTTGATGCCATGCTCATTACAATAGCTAGTGAATTCATCAGAAATAAATTCACTACGTCTATCAGAACTCAAGCATTTCAGTCCTTTTCTGAATTATTTTTCTACTTTAGCCTTGTACCATTTAAGAATCTTAAATGCCTCAGATAATTCTTTTAAAAACATGACAGCCACCAATCTAGTATAGTCATCAACAAACAAAATGAAGTATCTATTACCATAATAGCTTTGAGTTCTCATGGGACCACATAGGTTAGTGTGAACTAACTCCAAGATTCTTTTTGTTGAATAATCTTTACTTTTAAAACTAGATTATGTCATTTTCCCTTTCTGACATTGATGAGACATAACATGATTAGGTTTAGTTAGGCTAGGCAATCCTCTAACTTTTCTCTTTTTACTGATCTTAAACATGTTATCAAAATTTACATGACATAACCTTTTATGCCATAACCAAGCATCTTCATTTTTCACCAATAAACAAGAAGTCTCAGTATTGTCAAGATAAAATAAGTTACCTTTTGATTGTCCTCCTATTCTAACAAGCTTTCCACTTTCATCATAAATTCTCACTTTCTTGCTTTCAAATGCCACTCGACGACCTGAGTTGTTAAGCTATGCTACACTTAGCAAATTGTAATTCAGTCCTTGTACCCAATAAGCATTATCACATCTCATTTTATCATTTATCAATAAATATCCTTCTCCTTTAACCATGCAAGGTGTGTCATTACCCATTTTTACTGATCCTCCATTATAATGTTCAAGACGATCAAACTTATCTTCATCACTAGTGATGTGATGTGTACAACCACTATCAATGATCCAAGTATCATTTTTCCTAACTTTAGAAATGAGTTCTATTTTTACATACCTTTCCTCTTCCTTTGAATCATCCTTCATCGCAACAAACACCACCTCAATGTCATCATCTGTGTCAATGTCAGTGTCATTCTCTTCAGTAATGTAACATACCTTTTTACCCTTATCTTTGTGATCTCAGTTGTCTCTGTTGTACCGTGGGTTATATCTGTTATTCCTTCTGCCATAGCTTCCACCTCTGGATCTGTCTCTATCATTCTCATCTTCTTTCATGTTTGTGCATCTAGTAGTAATATGACCAACTTCTTTGTAATTAAAACAAGCTAAAGGTAATTTACCCTTATACCTTCCTTTATCTTTTTGTAGTCTTCGGGCCATTAGTACTTCTAGTTCATCAAGTTCATCATTGGTATTGCTATCACTTTCATTTCTTATATTGTGCTTACTATTAGATTTACCAATCTTAAGAGAAGACATAAAAGCAGACTCAACAATTGGTACAACACTATTATCATAATTGTTTAGCTCAAAAGTAGTTAACTTTCTAATCAAACTATCAAGAGTAAGTGTGCTATTAGGTGCAGACCTCATTTCATGAATTGCAGATATTTTGATTGCATAGATAGGAAAAAGTGTTCTCAAAATCTTACTTACCACAATATCATCTTCAATGATACCACTAGCTCCATGAATAGCATTGAAAACCTATTTAATTCGGTTTGAGTATTGAACTATGTTTTCTCCTTCCTTCATTTTCTTATCACCAAATCTATCTCTCAAGCTTTTAGATCTGGCTCTCATCACATTTGCATCACCACCATGTACTAGGGATCCCACATTTATTTTGAAGTAGTGCAGTTCTTGATGTCTTGAAATCTAGAATCAGTAAGAGCAGCATCTATCTCTATCATAGTGATGTTGTGTTCATGTCGGTCTCTTAACTAATCAAGTGTCAAAGGACGAGGTGGTTGTATGTAGCTATTATCCTATAAAGGTATAGAAGATTCTCCAATTCCAGATAGATGAAGTCTCATTCGACTTTTTCATGTAGTAAAGTTGTCCTTGTTCAGCTTTGGCACTTCCCTCTTATACATCTTGTAATCTTTCTGCTTAAGTCCTTAAAACTTTTGTCAAAGCAACTTGTTATCTTTGATACCAATTGTTAGAATAACTGAGAGGGGGGGTTAATCAGTTAGACCAGTTATCCTCAGTCCCAAATACAAAGATGTAACTCCAAAAACAATTTCAATAAAATATGTAGCTTGGTAACATAAACTATTAAACTGTCTGTGCCTTTTATCGATTACCAGTTAATTAACTCACTATGATTACTGACTAAATCAAATATGTAGTATGTACAATATGACAATAAAACAATCATCATAGAAACACATAACGCAATGATTTAACATGGAAACCCTGCTAAGGGAAAAACCACCTGGGACTGGTAACCCAAAATAATTTTCACTCTTTTGAAGTGAGCTCGATGAAGAGCCAACCTTGTTAAAGGTTACAAACACACTGTTAGGTGTGACCTTGTTAGAGGATTTAAGACTAACAGTTAACTTTTAACCAACATTCACTATGGGACCAATAAGTCAACAATGTACATTCCTTGAATGACATAGGGGCATAACATAAGATGGTTAATTTCACTCGGTTAGAAGATTTTCTGTATCAATGGTTAAATTGAAACCGTAGTTGATCTGATCATAATATAAATTAATTTACAGATTTTTAGATCTATTCTAAGCACTTACATATCTTCTAATCAATAATTCAATTCAATTCCAGAACTTACTTTCATTCAGTAATAGCTCTCTGATGTTCGATACTATTTTGTAGTTCGGTTCTTCTTCAACCACTCTAATCAAGCATGCATGAAACTATATTCACGTGAAATATCTGTAGTCTTCTTTCTTCCAACATGTTTCAATAAACTCATATCTCTTATATAGAAAGATAAGATAGGTGAAATTATCTGAGGTAATTACCGAGATTAAATCTATCACTCAGTTAATTATTCAGATGTTAGTTAAGCTTTGCACTGTTGAAATATTCACTACTGAGGTTAGCGAGAAAATAAAATAGCTAGATACTGAAATCCTAACTAGTGCACAAGCAGCCTTAACCAAGCCTAATGCTTTGCATAAGCATATACTCAAAGTTCAAGAACTTAGGGGGTTAAGAGAGGATTTGTGGAAGCAAGAAGATAGGATAAGTGACCAAGTCACCGAGCTACAAACTGAGTTGCTTCCCCATCTTAAGATTTTTTAGAAACACATAGTCAAAGCACAAGTTCTAGTTTCAACACCAGAAATCTCTGTGTTGGACAATATCTTTGACATGCATGCACAAGTCGGTCTTGAGCACATTTCTCTAACCAAATTGAAAGAGGAATGGGAAAACCTCTTACATTCTTTGAAGAAAACCCACCAACACTTTTTTGATAAACTGTAAGTACACATTTTTGACTTTGGCATTATTATCAAAAAGGGGGAATACATAATGTATATACCAAAGTATGTATTTATATGCTAAGTGTACTCTACACATATACCAGGAGCATGCACCGAGGGGGAGAAATTTTTGATGAGTTAAGATATCTATGTATATATGGAGAAGTCAGTATATTGTTTTGTAATATTAGGCCTATATACATTACAGATTTTGATACTAATGCCAAAGGGGGAGATTTTTATTTCTATTTGAGCATTAAAGTATTGTCATTAGTATCAAAATAGATCAATCGGTTACCTATGCTATTCTAGTTGGTTCACTACATAATCCTTCACACTGAGAAGTCACAAGGTAGTACCAAGAACTCTAAGGAAACAATTATAACCAAGCACCACAATAGTTTTACCGAGCATCCATGTAGACCGATACTGAGCATTAGTAAACACCAAGAAGACTAGACACCGTGCCTTGGTATAGTTATTGAGCAACATTGTTAGTGTTTACCGAGAAATCTAGGAAATGGTATAGTAATCAATTTTGGCACAAGGAAAATAACACCAAGGAACAACAAAGGGAAATCAAGGATCAAGAATAAGCTACCAAGCAAAGAGATGAACTTGAAAAGAGTGAAGAACAAAGAGGAGATCAAGTGCTAGCAAGATTTTTCAGAAGACATCATCTGAAAGATCAAATCATTGGAGATAAGCAAGCAAGCATGATGATAAGAAGTAAGTTAAGACAAAACACATGCTTAGTTTGTGAGTTTGAACCTAAGAATGTTAAGGTTGCACTTGATAATGATGAATGGGTCAATGCAATGAATGAAGAGATTGAGCAAATAGAGAAAAATAAGACATGGACATTAGTACCTAGACTGGAAGATAAAAATGTTATTGGTACTAAGTGGATTTTCATGAATAAAATGAATGAAAATGGAGAGGTTAGAAGGAATAAAGAAAGACTTGTTTGGAAGGGATATGCACAAGAAGAAGGTATTGATTATTGTGAAAATTTTGCATGTGTTGCTAGACTATAAGGAGTCCACATGTTACTTGCATATGTTTCACATAAGAATTCAAAGTTTATCAAATGGATGTTAAGTCAGTCAGTATGTTGTCAACTAATTTTGACAATACTTATCATGTTAGTTAAAAACATCTTAACATCTGTAAAAAGGGAGAAAAGATGAAGAACTAAGATATCTACATGGAGAAAGGTGGATATGACAGATGAGGATAAGGAATACTTTGGATAATTGATTAATGGTTCTATGATCTCATATTGTTGACTTGATTATGTTGCATTAATCTATTGTGAAGAAGGAAGAAAATTGTACAAGGCAATGTGGTCGGTAAATGAAGAACTTTAGTATACACTGAGCTAGTGTAGTGCATATCAAGCGATAGTATTAACTAAGCTTGTATTCACCGACGTATTTCTTTGTTAACCGAGTTTGGATGAAAGTATTAAATACTTAGTTTAGCCAGCTGAAAATGAGCTAAAAATTGTTATGATTTCAAGATTAAGGATAAAGTTTGTTATGAGATCCACGACTGACAAAATTTGAAGAATATCTAAAGGATATAATTGAAACATGTTATTGACATAACTGCCAAGGAAGGTTTAAGAGGCAAAATCAACGAAGAAGATTAAGTGGCAAAATCTGATGATTGATATGAAAATGGTTTATCTATCTATATAAGAGATATGAGTTTCTTTATTGAAACATGCCGAAAGAAAGAAAACTGCAGAGATTTCACGTGAATATAGTTTCATGCATGCCTAATAAGACTGGTTGAAGAAGAACCGAACTACAGAACAATACCGAGTGTCAGAGAGTTATTACCGAGTGAAACTAAGTTGAGGAAGTGAATTGAATTATTGATTAGAGGATTTTTAAGGGCTCAGAATAGATCTGAACATCTACAAATTTAGTTGTATTGTAATAAGATCAACTACTATTTCAGTTTACCATTGATACAGAAAATCTCCTAACCAAGAAACCTCTTAATTATGGTAACTTAGGAATTTTTTCCAAGATCGAGGAAGATTTATTGTAAATGTAATTATTAAATATGTTGATGATCTCTATGTCTAAGTCTGATCTAGGTCAATTTTGTACACCATAGATCTTAGGCTATTTTATTTATGTGGTGTAACCTAATTAGGGTCATGAAGTTTAAGCAGCATTAGAAGATGAAAGTAGTATGCTATATCTCTGATATTCATGACATTTTGTTGAGTATGGTATGGGAGATGAATTGAAGTAGATCTTGAAGCAACAACCATCTTCAAGACAACAACTTTCAGACATTCAATTTTTTCAGAAGTGAATAGGCTACCGAGCAGAACAGAGGTCAGATATCTACACACAAAGGTGATATAGTATTGTTATTTCATAGATCTAAATCAGACAAGTAACAGTTGTCAATTTTACAGAAACCCTAATGTTATTTTCTAATCATTTGAACAGTTAAAATCTCTTAACAGAGTAGACCTGGTAGTCTTTTTTTGTAAATCTCTTAACCAAACGCACGCTCAAGTAGTGTTGTTAAAATCCTTTCACATGGTAGATCTAGCTGATCTTTATGTTACTCTTAAAGATGCATAGAATGGATTCATCACATAACACAAGTATTTTGGTAACACAAAAACCCTTGTTAGAAGGTAAAAATTGTGGTGGGGATGACACCCACAAATTATTCACTACTGCAGATAATAAAGGTTTGCCTATTAGGGCTACAAGTTTTGATCACTTCTAGTGATCTTACCCTATTAGGAGTAAAGTAAAGATCAGCTAGATCTACCTTTTGAAAGGATTTTAACAACACTACTTGAGTGTGCACTTGATTAAGAGATTTCCAAAAAAGACAGGCAGGTCTACTATGTTAAGAGATTTTAACTATTACAATGATTATAAAATAACAACAAGGTATCTGTAAAATTCACAACTAATACTTGTCTAATTCTGATATATGAAATACCAATACTATATCACCTCTGTGTGTAGATATCTGACCTCTATTCTGCTTGGTAGCTTGTTCACTTCTAAATAACTGAATGTCTGAAAGTTGTTGTCTTGAAGATGGTTGCTGCTCCAAGATCTACTTCAATTCATCTACCATACCATACTCAACAAAATGTCATGAATAGAAAATATATAGCATACTACTTTCATCTTCTAATGCCTCTTAAACTTCATGACCTAATTAGGTTACACCACATAAAGAAAATAATCTAAGATCTACGGTGTACAAAATTGACCTAGATCAGACTTATACATAGAGATCATCAACATATTTAATGATTACATTTACAATAAATGTTCCTCGATCTTGGTAAAATATTTTATGATTCATTTGTAACCATCTGCATAGATAAATGTGCCAAAACTAATTACTATGCCATTTCCTAGATTGCTTGGTAAACACTAACAATGTTGCTCGATAACTATACTGACACTCGGTGTCCAGTCTTCTCTATGTTTACTGACTGAATAGGATGAAATTGGGTTCACCATAAAATGTATATGTATGGGGGAAATATTAGATCTAATTCTAAATCCAAATTCCCAAAGGAAAGATCCAAATTGATTAACCAAAAGGTCAATACACAAAAGAATCAATCTATGAAGAATATGAATGAGGGAGAAAACCTTATATTTCCCTATGGATGATATATATGTTTCAAATTTGAAATAATTGAAAAGGCAAGTACTAACCTCAAAATAGGGTAGATCTAGAAAATGCTAATTTTTTATGTTTGTGTGCAGTTTCGGGCAATTCTACAACCTATTTTGGACTGGAAATGCTGAGACGAAGAAAACCCAAAAAACTTATATCTTTCTGATAGTAGGTAGTCTTTGACCTTGATAAAAGGTCAAAGACTACTTTAATATTTTGAAGGTCATCCTTGACTTTGTTCACAGATCTCAGAAGTTTGCCGAAAAGGGTATCCAAATCTAACTTCAAATTCACAGTTCCGCACCTATACCTGCAAGAAAAAGAGGTTTTTTGTTGTTTGGATGGGGGGTTTGCCTTGGTCAAACACAAATTTAGGAATTAAACTTGAAATTGAACTGAAATTTTAATGTGCATAAACAAAGTAAATGAAACAATTCACCTTGCTTATGTTGAAGTCCTTGTAGAGGATTCGAATCATCAAATCCACAAGTAGGGATGCTTTAATGGATGTAGAATGAATGTAGGATGTCTCAAATCAATGACATTTGATCTTCAACACCAATCTTGAATGGATCTTTGCATATGAGGAGGCTTGGATGAATGTGGATGGAGAAATCTTCTAGGGGGTTCCAAAGAGATCGAATCCTTCAATGGCTAACAATGGATCTCCTTGATGAATGCTTGAATGCTTGAATGGATGCTTAGGCTAGTCTCGAAGATGAATGAATGCTTTCTTGCTTTCCTTCTCCTTCTTTCTTAGTGGCACTTGAGAGCTTGATCATGAAATTTCTTGGAGTGGATGTTCTCACAAAACTTGATTGCTTGATAGCCAAAAGAGATATGTAAAATGAGAGAGGAAGGCCTCCTTTTGTAGTGAACTAGGGCACAATCTTCTAGAGGGTCCACCTTGGAGAATTAAATCTCAATTAGGTCCATACCTTTAGAAAATATACCTAGATTAAATGCAATTAAGGATTTACCATCTCGAGACCTGAAATGGACAACCTGGAGGTGGGAAAATGAATCTTTCCAAAATCCAACATCCGAAAATCAAAAAATCTTGAAATTTGAACCCTAGGTCAAAGAAAAGGTAGACCCCACCCTAGGCTAGGGTCGAGGTCATCCCTAACCTAGGTCAGGGTCTAGGGCGTCATTGACCCTCAAGGTCATCTTTGACCTTGAGGTCCAAAAACTGAGGACCTCAATCTAGAATGCTAGGAAATATATAAAAATAGGTGAAAACATGAGCAGAGAACAACATAATAGGGGGGAAAGCTAGATTCATGAAAAGACCAAATCAAGGTGCTTAACATGACCCCAAACCACTCACTCAGAGGGCTAAATGCTCTTATCATGGAAGTGCTTCCATTTTAAGACCATACATTAAGCCCCCACTTTAGCAAGAGTATGGACTCAATGCAAACTCTTGGTAAAGTAGATCACAATGAAAAGATAATCTTATCATAATCAAAGGGACAAAGAGAAATCTCAAGCCCCCAGGGACTCAAGTCTTCATCAAATCCAAGATCACAATAAGAGAGACATCTCTAGAGAGAGAGAGAAAGTGTGATTATCTTGCCCAATGAGAACTTATGTCCCATTGTGAACCACACAAGAAAATGACGCTACTGGAAAGATGGAATTAAATAGCCTAGTGAATGTGGCTACTCACTAGTCAACCCATCAAGGATTCACCCTTAGGAATATCCTATTCCATAAGAGAAAAAGAAAAAGAGATTTGATCTTAAGGACACCTCCGACCTTAAGGGATCAAAAATTAAAAATTGGTGGGATCAAGAGATCTTAATATATAAATCCATGCTTTAAGGATTAGTTACTAATCCAAAAAGGGAGAAAAAGTATCTTGAAAAATAATGTATGTGTATCGAGAAGTGTGTGTGTGTGTGCAACAGGTGAGCAAAGCATATGTCCCCATGTTAAAGTCATTTCTAACACTTTAATAGGAGCAATGACTTTAACAGAAACATAAACAACTCCATTGATGATGTTTCCACATCGAGATGCCCCCAGATGAAGACAAATCAAGGGAAATATCACAGAAACATACAGAGAACATAGAAAGGATCTACCTACCATGGGATCAGTATGATCATAAGATAATATATATATATGATATTATTGCAAATGAATTGACATCATTCCCCAAAGAAAATAGAACTACAATCACAAAGGAGGTAATATCACATACAATATATGAAGAAGAATCTTTTTAGACCATGACATAGAGACCAAAAAGAATCAGTGCTACCACATCTCAAATTCAAGTAGACTACACAAGGAAAATTTTACAAACAATAGCACATTTACAACATAACATGAAACAACACATAGAAGAATAGAGATACATATAGAGGAATTGTACAACAGGTTTGATTCCATTATCACCTTGCACCAACTGAGTAACAAGGGTTGTATAAAAGAATCTAACAACATTTAGAAAACACATCATGGGAGAAGCACAATACATAAGGAAAACACACAACAAAGCTACCATGAAGGACAAGCTGAGCAAGCATGTTGCCTACTCTCCCCATCTCATTGTATATCATTTAGGGAAGGTTGGTAACTTGCAAGAGGGACTATATCCAACATAGTAGGAATGATAGCTAGTTCCAAACAAGGATCCTCTTGAGAATCACAATGTTTGACACTGGGTGTAAGAGTTAATTGTGATGAAAGCATATTAGATAAATCAATGTCGATGTCAATAGTCTCATATTCATCATTAACATCATCAATATCATCAAGAGTATCTTCTTCATCTAGATTAATCAAAATAGGATCTAAGATACAAATAGAATCATCATAATCATGCATCTTAACATCATTATTAGTAACAACATCATGCATAAGCTTATCTAAAGAAGGTAGAGATCTTTGAATAACAGAATTATGACCTTTAGCATGAGCATAAAAATTCTTATGACGTTCATTAGAAGATTGATTACATTTTGATTTCTTGAAATAGGTTGAGAACTAGGAGAAACCATCACAGGATCCTTCATAATTTCTTTAGGAAGATCAATAGGATTATCAGCAATAGGAGGAACAGAACTAGAAGCCATAGTTAAAGGAGGTATGGAAGGTGTAGGAAAAAGACCATAATTAAGATCCATAGGAGGTATGCTTAATTTGAGAATATTATGATGTTTATAAGCTTGATATGAACAAAAAATATTATCAGGTCGACGAGGACATGAATTTGGTAATGAAGGCCAAAAGAAATCAAGAGAAACACAATCTCTAGGCCTAGAAGGTTGATATAAACTATGATTAACCATCTTCACTTCTTCATCATGAACAAATTTAAGACACTTATGGATAGGTGAAGCAACAACATGCATGGCATTTAACCATGGAAAACCAAGCTTAACTTGAAATTGATTAGAAGTAGGAACAACAACAAAGGTAGTGTTCACAATTTTTTCACAAAGTTCAACTGGTAAGTTAATAGAACCAAATGATGGATAAAGAAAACTATTACAAGTTTGAACCTAGACATTCGATGTATCATAAGAATTGCATTGCAAGATTTTCATAAAAAGATTTTCTTCAGTAATAGCATTGACTAAGGATGTAGGATCAACAAGACAACCACAGGTAGGTTTCTAAGAAATCCTAGCATAAATGTAAAGGGGACCATCATGAGCTTTAATAATCTTAGAATCATCAAAGGTAATCAAAAGTTCCCAAGGTCTTTTATTCTTAGGTCGTTGTCGAGGTTTAGGTTGAGTTTTCAATTTAAGCTTCAGTTTTGGTTGAGGTTGAGATTGAACTTGAGGTTGAGGCTAAGGTTGAGGTGGAGATACAGATTGACCAACATGCTCCACTTGATTAACAACATGATTAAGATCATCTATCTTTGAATCATACACAATTTCCATAGTAGATGGCTGAGCAATGGTATTAGTATCATGCGTAGGTAAAGGATTCGTATAGATTTGAAGGTTTTGATTAGGAGGAGAGAAAAATTTGTTCCCACTACCATCAAGATTATCAACAGATAAAGTATTAGAATCAATTAAGTCTTGAACCTTATGTTTTAAAGAATAACACTTCTCAGTATCATGACCATTCTGATGATGATATTGACAAAAAGCTTTAGGATCAAAAGATTTAGATGCAATTGTAGCAGGCAAAAAAGTCGAATAGGAGGTAAAGTAATCATATTAGTAGTTATCAACCTATTCATAACAGAATGTAAAGATTCAGAAAGAGGAGTAAATGTATGATTTAATCAAAAAGAAGTGGATGCAGAAGTGGCATTATGAGATGCAACATCAACTTGATCAACAACAACATTCACTAGTTTTTTTTATCTTGACATAGCTGTTAAATTTTTTAAATTTGTTTGGATTAGGAGCAGCATCACTCTTATCAACTGGAACAAGAGCCATTGGAGTGTTTCTCTTTGTATGCACCCTAAAATAGTCACATAGACTTTGGGCCCCATTCTTCAATTTATCAATTTTCTAAATCAACACTTGGCAATTTTGAAATCAATTCCCTTGATCAAATCCTAATTCTATCATTTATTCGATTATATTCTATGGATTAACCATTTTATCCTAAGTCTCTATTTAATTAAAATGAATTCCCTCCCCTTTTATTAAATAAAAATCCCCCACTTACCTCTTATCCTAAGTTGCACAAATAAAGCATTATTCTTATTTTATAAAAAGAAGAAAGACCTTTTTGTCTCACATGGGACACAAAAGTCAACTCTTATTTGTCATTGGAGGAGAGTTGTGAACATGGATTGATCCCACTTTCAAACTCCACTCTTGATCAACTCTTTTGCCTCTTAATCTCCATGGTCCATTCCTTTTCAATTCCTTTAAAAGAAGAGCTCTCTTCTCATTCTAGGATCCAACTTTTGAATACTAATCTTATGCTGTAGGTTTTCTTGGAGCTTTTGGAGCTTTCGAGATCTTCTTGCATCTTAGTCTTCATTCTTGCATTATAGTTTAACTTCCATGGCATTTCTAGTTTAGCTTCCTTTATGCTCTAGTTTAGCTCACATAGCTTAATTAGTAAGGATTCATAATACTTTCATTTCCCTTTTATAGCTTAGTTGCATTCTTTATTCTTAGCATAGTTGTATTGCATTTTCATTCAAGATTCTTGAAGATATTGGCATTCTTGCTCTTGTTTCATTGAATCTCCCATTGTGTGGTTTACTATCAAGGTCACATGCTTCATAGCTCTAGCTAAGAGCAATCTAAATATCCTTGCAACTTCATTCCTAGGGAGCTCTAGGTCTCTTTCTCAAGGTTTCCCATTCATGGATTCTCTTGGAAGTAATGACTTAGATAAGTGCACAATTTGAGTGTACATTTTTGGCGCCCACTGTGGGGCATAACAACTCTTTTTTGTCCTTTATTTTTATGCATTTCTACAAATTTTTCATCATTATTTAGATTGATGTTTCAGCTATTTCTCTGCATTTTTCTGACAGAATATCGTATGATAGTTTACTAGTATCGTATGATAGTTTTTTATATACCTGTGCGATACTTTGATAGTCAAAGTATCATACACCTTTACAACATTCTATCGCACTGGCATATTGTACTTTGTCACCTGCAGGTAGTGCTAAGTATCGCCCATAAGGAAAATATCGCATCAGTATGCTGCGAAGTATTGCACGATTCTTTTTCTGACATAACTATCACCCAGGCCTGGCAGTGAGTGATTTTTGGTTCTTTCTTGGCAAGTTTTGGTTTGTTTGCTTGCTAGTTTCAATTTTCTATGTTAGGACAGGGTTCTATTTGCAAATTGTATTTAATTTTGATGCACTAATCCTTGTGGAGCTAACAAGTTGTGCTTGTAGATGTGTTGTCATTGCTTGAATATTTGCTAAAAGAACGCATGTCAAAGCTTCAAATGCACAAGGGCTACTAATCCTCTTTGCAAGGCTGCCCAAAAGCATAAAAACAATCAAGTGTTTGTTCATTTAGTTCATTTCAAGTGTGGCATATACTAGTTGTTTCTTTCTTAGGCACTTAAGATCTTGTTGTAGGAATCTTTTGGTGGTAGGAGAGTATGCTCTTCACCCTTGTGGTGAACCATAAATCTTGACCCACTTGTAGATTTTGAAAGCAAGAGGGTAATTGAACATTGCTTGGTGTGTTTGGAAAATATTTTTGAGATAGGAGAGTATGCTCTTCACTCTTGTGGTGAACTAGAAATCTCGACCCTCAAAAGTTGATCCACTTTTTGTTTAGTTTAAGATCCTTTAGCGGGCCTGCTCTTGAGAAATCAAGAGGAACGACCCAAGTAGGGACAAGCTAATACCGAGCTATTCTGATCCACTATAAACTCAAGGCTATTGAGGACACAAAACCTTGGTAGATGTAGTACTTGTGTTTTCTTAGTGTGATTACTTGTGGGATTTTGACCATGAGAAAAATGCTAAGCAAGAATGCTTAAGGTACTCTTATGGCCGCGAGGTCCGTTACTTGCCGCAAGGTAAGGAGTCCCTTTGGGGAGCAAGAGGGGTATTATGAACGGAAGCCCTTACTAAGAACCATAGATAGAAGCTACCCAATTTTTTGCTTAACATCTTGGTGCAAGGATTGATCCTAGTGGACTAACCCATATCACCCCAAGACTACTCACCATCTATGTTCCTTTGGTTGTGTCATTGGTACTTCCATGACAAAGCCAATATCTATTGTGGGAAACCACTTTGTGTGAGGTAATGGGACATCAAGTGTGGGCCAAGTTATTAAGTATTGAGCCTTTGTCTTTCTAGGCTAGTAAGTGCTTGAATTGTTTTCGTTGTGATCTACCCATGTAAACGGTCTTGGACATTAAACATCATGGTTGTGCTCATAGGATTTTTTGGTTTTGATATCCCAAGTGCTTATCTTGGAAATGTTGCTTTTTCCCTTGTGCAAGTGTTTTATGACATGTTTGATCACCTACTATTTGCAAACTTGTCTGATTACTACTGTCACTGTGTTTGAAATTGAGAAATTCAACGATCAAATTGCAACTTTGACCAATTACCTTCAAAACTGAGATTTACACACTAACTGGTCAATTATCATGTGACACTTCATTGCTGCACAACTATCACACTACTTTCGTGGATAATATCGCATGCACTACTTGGAAAATATCACACCGCTTCTTGTGAAATATCACACTAGAAAATTGTATCACCCTGTTACTCTAAGAACTATCACACATAGTTATTTTGTTGCCTCACAATTGTCCGCAATCTGAAACTGATTTGTGTCCTATTTCCAATCCCTTTTGGTTGATCTAGGTTAGATTAGGTTGTTTGTCCTATCGTTGGAAGCCTATTTGTGCTTGGGATTCTTGTGTTTTGACCCTTTGATTAGTAACCTTTGATTTTACAAGTGATCTTGCTTGGAATCGGTGCGTTAGAAATTGCCCTTGTTGAAAAAGACCAACCTTTTGATTCTTTGATAACACACTTGGAGAGTCTTAGTAGTCTCTTGTCCAATTCACTTCCACCCAAAATCAATTTCAATCAAATATAACTTGGTTACAATCATCCTCCTGATCCATATGTGTTAGGATACTTATCCGTTGATTGGGCACCTCTGTGGCAGTGTTGATTTAGACCATTTGCAATTTTCTATCTCACCATCTCTCTTTTGGACAATTGAACACTTTTACTATCCTAGTTTGATACAAATGTTTCTTAGGGTCATCTTATCACCGAGTGCTTTTTCCTTTCATGTCAATTACGACAAGGTATCAAGTGAGTCAAGGGAAATGACCTCAGATAATCTTTAACCAATTACCCCTTGTTCAAACTTGCCAAAGGTGTAAAGGAAGCGAGCCTGTGTTTGACCAATCACCTAGGAGAAAGTCTGAAGTTTGGTTTAAACCTAAGAACAATCCTAGTGAGTTGAGCACCTCCTTAGCACCTTCTCATTCAAATATGGACATGAGCTACACAATGACTTGAAAGGAGAGGGAAGCAATGGATCAAAATCTTTACGACATATTTAAGAGACATAGAGACAACATTCTATTTGGTGATTCCTCTCATGACAATCAGCCAAAATCACCCCCTATCAATACCAGATATTTGGATGCCCATCAAAGGGCTGAAAGGTATGCAAGATGAGCTCACCAAGATGAACGGTCATAACACAAAGATCAGAACAATGAACCTTGTGATGCTCATGTGAATGCAGTGTATACCAATGACTTGTTCAAACATTTGAGACCAAGTTCTCCACTTCAAACAACCTCACGGTATACAAGTGAAAGGCTCAAAATAATTGAACGTGAAAAGAAAGCCTTTTTGGATGAACAAGCTACAAAAGAGGAGAGGTTTAGACTCCTAGAGGTGGAGAGACAAGCCTTGTTAGAATTGGAAAGGAAAGCCTCTCAAGAGGAACAAGATAGACTTTTAGCCCAATAGCTTAATCCCCAATTCAACAACAGGGGTATCAATAGTGGAAACAACTCCCCACCATCTACACCTTTGGGGACCCCATGAAGTAGAAGGTGCTCAAGAACCCCTTCAAGATCCCCTAGTCCTAGAGGAAGGACTTCACAACATTCTCACTATAGGAGACAAACACCTCCTAGGAACTTGAGACAACCCTCGTAACGAGCTCATCATGGTTCCCAACATGGAAGTATTAACTCAAGTTTTGATGCTCAAGACTTCATGAGGATGCAATAGGAACCACTCTTCCAACAATATGTGGAGAGGTATCTAGAGAAAAAAAATACAAGTTCCTAGAGAGCTTGATCAACAAGGGTGTCAGAGTTCCTTACAACTTTGATGTCAATAGAAAGATCAAGAACCAAAATCCATCTCAAGAAGAAGAGATTAGACAAATGAAGAGTATGATGGAAAAGCTATTGGCACCTAAGAGCTCATTCAATCTTGAATCAATATGTCCCAATCCTTTTGATAAGAGTGTGAGCATGAAGGACTTTCCTAGGAAGGTGGAAATTCCCCAATATGACAAATATGATGGTAATGGGGATCCACATGACCATGTGCACCAAATATACATTATGAGCTTTGAGTTTCATCAAGATGACTCCTATCTCATGAGGTTGTTTCCAAGGAGTCTCAAAGGTCAAGAAATGGAGTGGTTTACCTACATAACTCCCCCCATCAGGACTTTCAAAGAATTGGTACATAGATTTGTCCAACACTTCGCCTACAATCTTTCGAGATCTGTCACCATGTTGGACCTATGTAACTTAAAACAAAATCAAGGGGAGTCCTTTGTTTCTTTCTTGCAAAGGTGGAGACGTCAGTGTGCTCGCTACTCCAGGACTATTCCTGAAAAGGAGAAGATTGACATTCTTATTAGCAACTTGGTTCCTGAGATGCGGTACAAAGTTCAAAAAATGGTCTTTGAGTCCTTTGACACCATGGTCGAAACCGTATGCATAATTGAGGATGTTTTGAAAGAGCAAGGAATTTTGACCAACAACAAAAACAACAACAATGGTCAAAATAACCACAATTCTAATAAGGATAAAGGGAAAAACTTGCACTGGAATAAGAATAAGCAAGTGGTTAATGACGGAGTGGTGGCTCTTTTCAACCTAAGGACCAAGGTGTTCTTCACTTATCTAGAGTTGTCCAAGCAATGAAGCTCAATACATCCAACCAACAAGAGCATAAACCAAGATACCAAGAAAAGCCCAAGAAAGAGAGGCATCAATTTTCAAAGCTTAGTGATTCCTATGAGGATGTTTTCAAAATGCTTATTGCCAACAATCTTGCACATCCTCAAGATCCTACAAAGCACCATATTCCTAATGTAAAACCACATTGGTGGCATGAAAAAGCTTTCTCCAAGTTTCACAATGGTATTGGACATGATATCAAACATTGTTGGAAGCTTAAACATATCATCTAGGATCTAATTGAGAGTGGAAAGCTTCAGATAGATGGGTTGAACACCAATGTTGATCATAAAGCATTCAAAGAGCCTTTGCCTATATATGAGAAGGGAGAAACCTCTAAACCTAAGGATGGCAAGGCTACGATCAACTACACATACACAGCTGCGGAGAATGTGGTTAACATGCTGGAGGTTGTTGAGGAAAGTGTCAACATGATGAGAGGAAAAGATCCCTATGGTTATGACTCTCCTCCTATCTTTGATGAAGGACCCGTTGTGGTGCTAAGGGGTCCCAACTCTAGGATGTCTTCCCAAGCTCTTAATGTCGTCACCCGAAGTCAAGGTCTTGTTTTCATTAGAGGGCCCAACTCAAGTCAGGCCAATAAACCAAAACTAGTGGCTTCCAAAACTGCCACCTCAAAATCAATGGTTAATCCAAAGTTGAACTATAATCTTGTTGATCAATTGTAGTGAACCCAGCCTCATATTTTGATCTTTGAGCTCTTAGAGTTTTCCCCAAGACATAAAAATGTCCCCGAGGATGCTTTGCGCACAGCCAATGTTCCTAACAACTTAGATGTCGATCAATTCCAAGACATGGTCAACTATCTTGCCAACCCTTATTACCTCACCTTTTTAGAGGAAGATGACAAAGCTTTGAGCCACCCACATAATCTCCCCCTTCACATTGAAGTCATGATTCATAAGACCCGTGTCAGGCATGTGTTGATAGATGGGGGTGTTGGGCTCAATATTTGTACTTTAAGTCTTTTAAAAACATTGGCCTATTCTGAGAAAGTGATTGATACCAGAAAGAGGATCACTGTAAAATCATATGATGAGATAGAAATAAGTTCCAAGGGGTTGGCTGCTCTTCCTGTTAGGATTGGCCCCGTTGAGAAAGACATTGAGAAAGACATTTTTTTTCAAATTGTTGATGCTGGTCCTCTGGCATACAATATCTTACTTGGTAGGCCATGGATCCATGAGATGCAAGTGGTGCTATCCACCTACCATCAATGTGTTAAGTTCCCCTACAATGGAGTAGAAGTTTGTATACCTAGGGATAGCACCTTATCTATCAATTCGATTTCCACAGGGACTCATGTTCCTCTCAACAAGGAAGTAGACAATTTCAATGCGACCCTAGCACAATGCAAAGATAGGCTTAAGTCCATAGACCTTGGTATGGGGGGGGTATCAACTTGACTCCTTCACACAACTTTTGGTCTCACCTAGGTCTTATGGAAAACCCTCACAGGAAAAGAGACCTTCCTCTTCAACCATGTCCTTATTTGGCACATTTGTAGAATCTTCAGTACCTATCAAGGATGAGAAAGAACAAGTGGTTGTCAGAGATTGGATCTATAGAGAAAATAAATACATGCATAATGAGAACTTCTCTCCCTCTCAGAAAGCCTATGGAAGAGGGTACACTTTTGTCAAAAATATGGGCTATCCAGGACATGGTCCTCTCAGTCATAGGTTAGATGCTAGGGCTAAACCTCTTGATCATGCTCTCTTTGGATGTAGGTCTAAAAAGACAGTTGGCTTAGGATTTAAGAATCCTATAAACCACACTACTCCTATCCTTGATGAGATAGATAGTGAAGATGAATCCAAGTACATGCCCAATTTGACAAACCAATAGGATATGTGCAAAGATTGGGTCCCTTCCAGCAATCTCCTTTGGGGAGATTTAGACAATCCATTTGCTCATGCAATGGTTTCAAGCATAGAACAAGAAGAATTAGATGGAGAAGATCCTGTCATAGAACATGTTACCCTTGGTGACATTAGAGCCTCTACCTCAAGGTGTCGTAAACATACATGGTGTAAACATCCCAGTCGGGATTCAGATATAAATTCACATGAATATGAATGGGAGTCTCTCTCAGATTCTTCTATAGTTGATAGGGATGTTGATATCATCCATGCCTATAGTTCTCAACCTGAGGTAGCTAATGATTCATGCATAGGATTAGAAGATTTGAATCCACAGGTTGCTTTAGTGGATTTTTCTTTGCATGGTAGGACTAATCCTGAATTGGGTCACTTAGAAGGATACTTGTGAGACCCTGAATCTTCGATCACCAGAGATGATCCCATCCATATCCACAATCTTGAACTAGTCATTGATTTACCCCTTACTTATCCTCACCTCATTGATTGGTCTCAATGTTATCAAGAGCCTATGCTCTTAACTTTCCAAAATGACTATGAGGTAGCCTATTATCTAAACACCATTGAACCTATAGTCTCTTCCACCAATGAACTAGCTACAAGCATGATAGAGCCTAACATTAAGTACCTCAGTCAAAAAATAAAAATAAAATAAAAAAAGAATAAGAGTTATGATGGCGAAAACCACTGTGTGGCGGTGTCAAAACCTAAAAAAGTAAAAATAAATGATGTATCCAAGGGTGAAAACCTCTCTGAGGCACCTAAGGATGAGGTACTTGATCATCTCCCAAGTTACTTTAAGGATAGATCTTTAGTGCTTGTTGAGCCTACACAGTCAGTTAATTTGGATACAACTGAGGTTCCACAAATAGTACATTTGGCTCAGTCATTGTCAATACAAGAAAGGGAAGACTACACCAAGTTCTTACAGAGCAAGAAGATTAATTTTTCTTGGACTTATTTAGACATGCTAGGATTGGACACTAATCTCCTCATGCATCACTTGTCCATAGCTCTAGGTATAAAACCAGTCAAACAAAAGTTGAGGAAAATGCATCCTCACATAGCTCTTCTAGTCAAGGTAGAATTAGAAAAACTCCTCAGTGCAGGATTTATAAGAGCTATTGAATATGCTGAATGAATATCCAATATTGTCCTAGTTTCTAAAGATGACAAGTCCATTTGTGTTTGCACAGACTTTAGAGATCTCAAAAGAGCATGCCCAAAAGATGATTTTTCACTCCCTAATATAGACATGGTAGTGGACATGACCATGGGTTACGAGATCTATTCATTGATGGATGGTTTTTCTAGGTATAATCAAATCAAGATAGCTTCTAAGGACCAAGAAAAGACTGCTTTCACTTGTGCATGGGGTACCTATTGTTGGAACATCATGCCTTTTGGGCTGAAAAATCCAGGAGCTACATATCAAAGAGCTATGACAATAATATTTCATGACATGATGCATAAGAATATGGAAGATTATGTGGATGACACCTTGGCTAAATCCAAGAAAAGAGATACACATTTAGGTGATTTAGAGGTCATTCTAGATCGTATGGAGTAGTTTCAATTAAGATTAAATCCAAAAAAGTGTGCATTTGGAGTCACCTCTGGAAAACTTCTAGGATTTATCATTTCAACCAAAGGAATATAGGTAGACCCAGAAAAAGTTCAAGCAATTTTGGATATGCCACCTCCCAAAAACATTAGTCAAATGAGGAGTCTGCAAGGACACCTTCAATCTATAAGGAGGTTCATTTCACTACTGGTGGATAGAGCTCAACCCTTCAATAAGACATTGCATAAGGGAGTCAAATGTGTTTGGAATGAGGATTGTCAACAAAGCATGGACCAAATCAAGAACTACTTGGCAAATGCTCCGATCTTAATGCCTCCTATCCCAGGGAAGCCACTTATCCTATATGTTTCAGCAACAAAATCTTCCTTGGGGACATTCTTAGCTCAACTTGATGAGACTGGGAAAGAAAGAGCCATATATTATATCAGTGGTACGCTTGTTTCATATGAGGTCAATTACACTAGTATTGAAAAATCTTTCCTCGCTATGGTGTTTACTTCCCAAAAGTTGTGACATTACATGCTTGCGCATACAATACACCTCATAGAAAAAATTGATCCTCTCAAATATTTGCTTGGTAAGGCTTCTCTCATAGGTAGACTTGCTAAATGGATGATGATTTTTTCAGAATTTGACATAGAGTATGTTGAGCGCAAAGCTATCAAAGGACAAGCTATCGCTAATCAATTAGCTGATTTCCCAATTCAAGATAGTGTTCCTATTCAAGTTAATTTTCCAAATGAGCATCTCATGTACATGACTGCAAGAACATCAAAGATGTTCTTTGATAGATCTTTTATGCAAAATAGTTCGGGAGCTGGTGTGTTGTTTGTTTCTCCTCATGGGTACACAATTCCTAAGTCCTACAAACTATTATTTCCATGTACAAACAACATTGCCGAGTACGAAGCTTTGACAACTAGACTAAAAATGGCCATAGAATGGAGAATCACAGAGCTGCATATTTATGGGGATTCACAATTGATAATCAACCAAGTTAATGAAGACTATCAAACAAAAGATGAGAAACTAGTACCCTACAAGAAAATGGTTGATTCTTTGAGAGGATATTTCACATTTGTCACATTTCAGCAAATCCCTAGAGTAGAAAACAAAGTAGTTGATGCTATGGCTACACTTGCTTCACTTCTCCTGCTAGAGCAGCATGAGTCCAAATTTGAATTCCTGGTGGAAGAGCTACATTATCCTATCTATGACTCACAAGAAATCCATGTTATCTATACTCTTGTTGGTCATGATTCATCCCATTATGGTGCCATTTACTCATACCTTCATGATGGCATCATCCCTAAAACCTTTAACTGGTCTGAATGAAGAAACCTTACCTGAAATGCCTCTCACCATACCCTTATCTCTGGTGATTTGTATAGGAGGGGTTTAGATGGAACACTTCTTAGGTGCTTGGAAAAGGAGGAATCCGATTGAGCATTAGTTGAAATTCACGAGGGCATTTTTTGGGGACATTCTAATGGTCTTTCCATGGCCCGAAGGTTGCTTAGGGTAGGGTACTATTGGCCTACAATGCAAATGGATGCAATAGCTTTTGCCAAATCATGCAAAAAGTGTCAAAAACATGGTAACCTGATACATGCTCTAGGTAAGGAGCTTATTCCTTCTATATCTCATTGGCCATTTTAGCATTGGGCCTTTGATTTTGTTCGACAGATTCATCCTAATTCATTAGGTGGACATAAATTTATCATCATTGCTATTGACTGTTTTACCAAATGGGTTGAAGTTTTCCCACTTTTTGTTGCTTCAGGAAAGACAGTTTCTTTGTTCATTTTGAACCATATCATCTATCGATATGGAGTGCCTTCAGAGATAATCACTGAAAATGGAGGCCAGTTAAAAAATAAGGACCTTAAGAAACTCTGCAAAAAGTTCAAGATAAAACAACATTGGTCCTCCATTTACTTCCCACAAGGAAATGGACAAGCAGAGGCTTCAAATAAAACCATTCTTAAAATTCTCCATAGAACAGTTCATAAGAATGGTAGAGATTGACATTTATAGATAAATCTAGCCTTATGGGCTTATAGAACAAGTATACATACTCCAACTAGGGCTACTCCTTTTGCCCTTACTTATGGTGCTGAAGCAGTGTTACCTTTAGAGGTTGAGATTCCTTCACTTAGAGTTTCTCTCAAAGGTCTAGTTATAGATGAAGACTAACACGCCATGAGACTCCAAGAGTTAGAACTTTTAGATGAGAAGCATCAAGCGTCATTTGACCACATGAGGGTTTACCAAAAATGTATGTCCAAAGCATTCAAGAGAAAGGTCCACCCTAGAGAATCCTAAAAATGAACAGCATAGAGAACAAAAGGGAAAATTCAAACCTAACTGGCTTGGACCACACATTATTACTGCAGCTTTTGGGACAGGTGCTTATTTATTATCTGATGAAGAAGGAGAATAGGTCCCTGATCCTATCAATGTCTTGCACCTGAAGAAGTTATATCCATGATGCCTATTCTATCTGGGGGCATCCTTAGTACATATTTATTGATCCTGAAAAAAATTCCAAAAAAAAATTTCATATATGATGCTGCAAAAATCCTAAAAAAACATATAACGTCCTAAAAGAAAATACAAAAAATTCACAAAATTCAAAAAATTCAAAAAAATAGAAAAAGTGCCTTGGTGAAAACCCAGAAACAGGTGCCTTGTTAGAAAAAATCCAAAAAAATTGAAAAAATCAAAAACATCTGTCAAGTGGTGAAAACCTGGAAATAGGTGCTACTTGAGGCCTTTACACCCTTGTTTCTTAGCATGCGCTCTTGACACTTAGCCTTTCTCCATCATTCCTTGTCCTTGTTGCTTTGGTCTGGAATTGGTCTTTATCTTTGTCTAGTGGGCATAACTGTGTCAGCATTGGTCTTTTGGATGCATCAGTCTTTAGGACACCTCACAAATGGTGTTTTTCAACACCACCCCAACTATGTTTTTCAAAACTACCCTAGCATCAAGTGTTTCTCAACACTGATAAGATATCCTACCCGCAGTCTAGAATGATGTGATATTTCTCATTGGCAGATGCAATACTCAAAGTTTGACTCTATGGCCTACACATACGCACTTAAACATTTGACTCGTTGAGACTTGTTTGGATTTATTTATTTGTGTGCTATCTATGATGATTTATTTGATGTGTGTTCTCTCCCTAATAGTTTTCAATGATGCTGAGCTAGAAGACTACGGGCATGAGGACATGTTTTATTTCTTTTTCT
This sequence comes from Chamaecyparis obtusa, assembly GCA_027943335.1. Classification (NCBI taxonomy): domain Eukaryota; kingdom Viridiplantae; phylum Streptophyta; class Pinopsida; order Cupressales; family Cupressaceae; genus Chamaecyparis; species Chamaecyparis obtusa. The sequence goes on along the minus strand of BSBK01009439.1, from coordinate 696,392 downwards.
GCCTGTGGGTATATTTTGTTCATCCTAACCATCATGAGCATTCATGCTTGTTCCACTTGAAAATAGGATCTACAAGGTATTATCCTTGACTATTTTCTACAAGTGCATGCTTATACTCATCTTGACCTTCTTGTCTCTCGACGTGAGCATAATCTTGCTATACCAAACTTAGGGAACCTCACTGCACTAGTCATCTTGACCTACATGTCTTTGATGCTTAGGTGGGATTCCCACATATTTATTTGATAAAGATCATATTCATATACCCATAGTTATACTAGTGTGTATTGTATGATCATGGGACACTAACAATAAAGCTCAATGATGATTATTAGAGACTAATAGCATTGTGACCTTGCAAGTAAACCACTTTCATAGTAGCTTGCATTCTTAGGTTCATGTTAGTTTAGTCTTGCATCTTGCATATGGAGAGAGCTCTCCTTTCATCTTTCACAAACTTGTTGGTCAACTGCGCTCACCTTTTGCTTCTTTTCAATCATGTATTTTGCTCCTCATTTGTCACATCACATCCTTTTCCTGTCATCACAAGGGGTTAATCTTATTATCATATCTATATCCTAAAAAGATCATTTTCAGAAACATGAGTCTATATCATACATATGAGAACTAAACATGCATCTATGAGAGACATTATACATGAGAATTTATAACACATACATCATACATTTGAGCAATATAACAAGACAATAAAATTGAATCATCCATCACAAGTGAGACAAGTACATAGATACATTGATAATCTAGTAATCTCATAAATATAAGTCATGATACAAGTACAATGTGGGATCCAAAATCTAGATAATGTCTTAAGATATGTCTATACCTCTAAGCCCTAGACCTAGGACTAACTCTCCCCATCATGTGGAGGTGGTAGTGGTGGAGGTGGCGGTCCCATCTTGTCCCCTACCATATCTGATCTCCTAGCCCTCTCTGAGTAGAGTGGTGCTCGCTATGCTTTGGGTACGGCTGCTATGTATAGAACATGATAATATGTCACCTGTGTTGCCTCCCTTCGGATCTCTACAGCATCATCTCATGCCTCCCTCTCTTGCCGATCTATCTTGGCCTGCAAATCCATTAGCTTCTGATCTCATACAACAATGGTCATCCTTAGCTACTATATCTTGGTCTCTAAGACCTAGATCCTAGTGCAGAGATCCTCTCCTCCCCTGTCCGCGGGCTACTCCCCCACATCCACCTATCGGTGAACTAGTCTTGCCTCATCCTCCTCCTCTGGGCTCCCTGATCTATGTCTCTATGACTATCTCTGGCCACCCGATCTCGATCCCTATCCCCTCTCTACTCTCCTCCCTCCTCCATCTCTTCCATCATCCCCATCATCTCCCTCATCACCCTGGGCCTGCGACTGTGCATCAGGAATTGTAAACTTAGGGAATGGGTGCCTGCGCCGCTCTGCCCTATAAGCTGCATCTACTCCTACATCTGGCATATCAGGAAGGTAGTCCCAAGGCTCCCTATGTAGATCTGCCATCTCTTGTGCTGCCTACTAGTAGTCCAGCATTGGCATCCATCCTTGTCCCTCATCCTCTCAGCTTTGGGCATATGTGGTCATCTCCACTGATACTCTCTACTGCCGCCCAAACTGCCTCCACACCCACAAGCTCATGAATCACTCAACAATCTCTGCATGTCGACCTAGTAGTGGCTAGCTGCACAACATGTATCTTAGCTCTCACTCCTTGAGCTCTCACTCCCTATTGCTCCACTGCTCACACTATCTATATGGCCTCCACTCAAAGGCCATGAGCTCATCCAGGAGCCTTCTATAGTATGTGAGGTCTCTGCTATGCTATTGGGTAATGAAACTTGTATACCTATACATATAGGGGTGTCTCCTCTCTCAAGGCTATCCTCATGGTCACACAATGGCTATGAGCTCCCATGCCCATAACTGCACGAGAATGGGCCCACATGCCCAAGTCCTGCTATCCCTATACACTATCTTGTATAGCTCATGGTACATGTCTACCAAGATAGCTAGGCCCCATGCCATCCACCTCAGATGTGCAATCAAGTCTACAACCAACCTACCCCAACCTAGTGGGAATCCTCTCTGGCTACTATCCATCACCAAGGCTTGTGCTACTATCGAGCACACAATGCATGCAACTGGATAATCATGACCATACTCCTCCATTAGCCGGTCCCAGCTGAGGTGTCTATCAATGATGGTCACATCCTGGAACATGTCCTAGATTGTCTATCACCCCTCTGTCAGATCCTAATCATAGTATACCTATGCCAACAACAGAAACATCATGTCAGTTTTCATCATATAGAAAAATTACATCTATGAATATTTATAAACATGATTATATTCACAGGATCACCATGGCTAGGTATCCAGAGGATCCGATAGATGTCCTCTAGTGAGATTTTTGCCTCTCCAGTCAGAAGATGAAAAGTGTTGTACTGACTATGCCATCTCTCGACCAACACAATCAGCAACCCATGATTTTCTTGAATATGGGGCATATCTAACAAGTACCCGAACCCCATGCTGATTAAGTCATCTCTCCCGGGATCATCTAGATCCCTGACACAATGTAGCCCGATCACTCTTGGCACTCTGATAATTAGTGCTAGAAAAGCCTCCTACAAGCCATAACCCCATACCAGATGTTAGAACATATCATGATGGCTGACTCAAATCAGTACAAGGAATATTTAATGCACAAATTATCTAGATGCATGTTATATTGTTCAAATTTAAACCATGTGATATTTCTTATTATAGTCCTGTGATACTTTTGGTTGAAATTGTATCGTGCGATAGTTTGTCATATAGTGGTGCGATACTATTTCTTGATGCAATAGTTTTCCCCATATCGCATGACATTTCATCTAGCATCATGTGATGCTTTCTCAAAAGGCTTGCGATACTTTTTTAGCTAATGAGCTATCGCACGCTACACCTTCTAACATGGGTGCGATACTTCTAAAGGATCGTATGAACTTTTGCAAGAAAATAATTTGAAATATTAAAAACGTGTTTTAAATACCATTAATGACTCAAAATAAGCTAGTTTTTTGAAAACTTATTGGGGCACCATAGTGAGGAGGCTAGTTGTGCGACTGACCGCGCTTGAATCGATGTGTGTGGACGGGATAGCTTCTTCTTGTGCCATTATCTCTCTTTGATCTCTCGAAGTTCTCAATATCATAAAAGATAAATGAATTTGAAAATGACCTTTTTACCCCTTATATAGCCTTTTGACTTTTTGACCCAATTTTCAAAACACCTTGGAATTTCATGAAAATTGCACCCTTCGCTAATGTCAACATCCTGGATCCATTTTTGGGATTGAAATAGAAATTCAAGATCATCTTGATAGTCAAAATCACATTTCAAAATTTCTCCTTGTTTTGTGCAATTGGCTGACCATTTGAGGCTTGATCCTTCGATCTTTGTTAGGGAATCTTCATCTCCATCTCTCTCATTCCCTTGGTCTTCCATTCATCTCCTTCCCTTCATCTCTCTGAGGTTTGACTTCATCTTTATCCTATATCTTCCTCAGTCAAACCTAGTCAAACTAGGGCATACCTTCACTACTTGATGATTATTCTATCACCTTTCATCTTTGATTATGATTTGCAGTGATTTGATCAACTCTATCAATTTGTTGTTTCCCTCTACTTTCTTTCAATTTTGATTCTGAGGGGGTAGTACCTATCAAACTTCTTGATTCAACTTTATCAATTGAACCTTGAGATTCTTATCTCTTATTTGAGACTTGATAATCACCTATTTGCAGGAGTGTTGGCCTTGTCCTTTTCAATCAGCTTATCTTTGTTCTAATGTGTTCCCATCTGTTGAACACACATCTAGGTTATTTTGTGATCGCAAATTGATCTCACACTTCAATTCATTCTTTGACTGCATGTGATCCCAAATTGATCTCACATTAGTCAAAGAGGGGTAAATGTATGCACCCTAAAATGGTCGCCTAGACTTTGGGCCCCATTCTTCAATTTATCAATTTTCTGAATCAACACTTAGTAATTTTCAAATCATTTCACTTGATCAAATCCTAATTCTATCATTTATTTGATTATATTCTATGGATTAACCATTTTATCCTAAGTCTCTATTTAATTAAAAGGAATTCCCTCCCCTTTTATTAAATAAAAAGCCCCCACTTACCTCTTATCCTAAGTTGCACAAGTAAAGCATTATTCTTATTTTATAAAAAGAAGAAAAGACCTTTTTGTCTCACATGGGACACAAAAGTCAACTCTTATTTTTCATTGAAGGAGACTTGTGCACATGGATTGATCCCACTTTCAAACTCCACCCTTGATCAACTCTTTTGCCTCTTAATCTCCATGGTCCATTCCTTTTCAATTCCTTTAAAAGAAGAGCTCTCTTCTCATTCTAGGATCCAACTTTTGAATACTAATCTTATGCTACATGTTTTCTTGGAGATTTTGGAGCTTTGGAGATCTTCTTGCATCTTAGTCTTCATTCTTGCATTATAGTTTAACTTCCGTGGCATTTCTAGTTTAGCTTCCTTTATGCTCTAGTTTAGCTCACATAGCTTAATGAGTAAAGATTTTTAATACTTTCATTTCCCTTTCATAGCTTAGTTGCATTCTTCATTCTTAGCATAGTTGCATTGCATTTTCATTCAAGATTCTTGAAGATAGTGGCATTCTTGCCCTTGTTTCATTGAATCTCCCATTGTATGGTTTATTAGCAAGGTCACATGCTTCATAGCTCTAGCTGAGACCAATCTAAATATCCTTTCAACTCCATGCCTAGGGAGCTCTAGGTTGCTTTCTCAAGGTTTTCCATTCATGGATTCTCTTAGAAGTAATGACTTAGAGAAGTGCACAATTTGAGTGTACACTCTCAAATTGACTCACTTGTAATTGATAATGATGAAGCGCTATACAAAGTTGTTGAAAAGAGGTAAATTCAGTAAGCATAATCTTATCTCTAATATCCTTTTGCAAATTTGAAATAAACATACGTTGAATATCAATATCAGGAACATGATAGGAAATATGAGCATACAAATTCTTAAATCTACCAATAAATTTCATTAATTTTTCCTTAGCACTTTGTTTACAATGCATTAAATCAATCAAAGACACTTGCAGGCCAATGTTGTTTTGGAATTGTTGAATAAAGACATTAGCAAATTGTGGAAAGGAATCAATAGAATAAGGAGGCAAGGAACAATACCATTGTAAGGCCTTGTCACGGAAGGTTCTAGCAAACAGTTTGGCTAAAATCCTATTGTCATGAGCATAATCACTACAAAGGATTTGAAAAGTTTTAACATGATGAATGGTATCTCCTTTTCCATTGTAATTCTCTAGATGAGGCATATCAACTTGCTGAGGAACAAGAGTACAAATAATGTCTTGGGACAAGGGACTTCCCATGTGACATGTAGGAATACTACAATTTTTTTGAGTTAAGGAAGCAAGTTTTTGTTGTAAGGATGACATAGTTTGAGCCAAATTGATGATTATTGAATCATTAGATGAAATAGGAGGAATAGCAACATTAGAAACACTAGGTATAATGTAAGAAGGTGTAGGAATAGAAGACACAATTGGAGAAATACTAGGAACTACAGTTGGAAGCAGATTGGAATTAGTAAAAGGAACATTATGATATGAAGGTTGTGATGTAGGAAGGGACACAAGAGGAAAACTCATAGGAATAGAGGGAACCATCACAGTCACCAAATAAGGATTATAGGTAGGAACACTAGGTAAAGGATTAGAAGAGGGTTCTACACTAGTGATAGGAAGAATCAACCCTAAATCTTGAGCTTCTTGAGCTAAAGGTTTAACATCTAAATGCACGAGGTGAGTAATACCATGCAAGAGGTTAACACCTTGATCACTATCATGAAGAAATTTCTTAAGAACCTCTATAGCTTGAATAGAATCTTGATTCTAGTTCTCTTGAAGAAGCCAATTACCCATTTTATCAAGTTCAGTTGAAAGTTTTTGGACTTGTTTAAGAGGAACTCTTAAAGCATTATCATCATCATGATATGAGTGAGAAGATTTTTTCTCCATAATAGGATTGGAATCATGAAGAATCAAATTATCATCTAGGATCCTAAGGAAAGGAGAGGAAGATTCAAGATCAAAGGCACCCATGAGTCCATGACTTCTTCTAACTAGAATGTTATAAGTAGGACTAGTAGTAGTAAAGATCATAAACCAATGCAATGCAAATGAACTAAACTAAGAACACATAAACCATGAATATTTTTGTATTTTTGAAATCTAATTAGCATACAAAATTTGACATAAAAGAGAAATCTAATACCAACAAGATAAAAGGAAATCTAACACCACAAAACACAATAAGGCATCTAATTCCACAAAAGAAAAGGAGAGTAAGTATGTTGGGTTTACCAAAATAAATAGGATGAAATTGGGTTCACCCTAAAATGTATAGGGGAAATATGAGATCTAATTCTAAATCCAAATTCCCAAAGGAAAGATCCAAATTGATTAACTAAAAGGTCAATGCACAAAAGAATCAATCTATGGAGAATATGAATGAAGGAGAAAACCTTATATTTCCCTATGGATGATATATATGTTTGAAATATGAAATCATTGAAAAGGAAGGTACTAACCTCAAAATAGGGTAGATCTGGAAAATGCTAATTTCTGATGTCTGTGTGTAGTTTCAGGCAATTTTGCAATCTATTTTGGATTGGAAATGTCGAGATGAAGAAAACCCAATTTTTCTTAATCTTTGTGACAGTAGGTAGTCTTTGACCCCAATAAAAGGTCAAAGACTACTTTAATATTTTGAAGGTCATCCTTGACTTTGTTCACAAATCTCGAAAGTTCACCAAAAAGGGTATCCAAATCTAACTTCAAATTTGCAATTCCGCACCTCTACCTGCAAGAAAAAGAGGTTTTTTCTTGTTTGGATGGGGGTGTTGCCTTGGTCAAACCCCAATTTAGTAATTAACCTAAAAATTAAATTGAAATTGTAAATTGCATAAGCAAAGTAAATGAAACAATTCACCTTGCTTATGTTGAAGTCCTTGTAGAGGATTCGAATCCTCAAATCCACAAGTAGGGATGCTCCAATGGATGTAGAATGAATGTAGGATGTCTCACATCAATGGAATTTGATCTTCAATACCAATCTTGAATGGATCTTCGTATATGAGGAGGCTTGGATGAATGTGGATGGAGAAATCTTCAAGGGGGCTCCAAAGAGATTGAATCTTTCAATGACTAACAATGGATCTCCTTGATGAATGCTTGAATGGATGCTTAGGCTAGGCTTGAAGATGAATGAATTCTTGCTTGCTTTCCTTCTCCTTATTGCTTACTTACACTTGAGAGCTTGATCATGAAATTTCTTGGAGTGGATGTTCTCAGAAAACTTGATTGCTTGATAGCCAAAGGAGATATGCGAAATGAGAGAGGAAGGCCTCCTTTTATAGTGAACTAGGGCACAATCTTCTTGAGGTGCCACCTTGGAGAATTAAATCTCAATTAGGTCCATACCTTTAGAAAATACACCTAGATTAAATGCAATTAAGGATTTACCATCCCGAAACTTGAAATGGCCGACCCAGAGGCAAGAAAATGAATCTTTCTGAAACCTGACATCCAAAAATTAGAAAATCTTGAAATTTGAACCCTAGGTCAAAGAAGAGGTAGACCCTACCCTAGGTTAGGGTTGAGGTCATCCCTGACCTAGGTCAGGGTCTAGGTGGTCATTGATCCTCAAGGTCATCTTTGACTTTGATGTCCAAAAACCTAGGACCTCAATCCAGAATGCTAGGAAATGCAGAAAAATAGGTGAAAATGGGAGCAAAGAACAATAGAACAGGGGGAAAGATAGATTCATGCAAAGACCCAATCAAGGCACTTAAGACTACCCCAGACCACTCAATCAAAGGGCTAAGTGCTCTTATCATCCAAGTACTTCCATTTTAAGATGATACACCGATGCTCAGTATTGATGTACACTGATGCTCGGTAAAACTTCTTTGGTGCTTGGTTAGAACTATTTCCTCAGAGTTCTTGGTACTACCTTGTGACTTCTCAGTGTGAAGGCTTATGTAGTTAATTGACTAGAATAGCATAGGTAACTGACTGATCTACTTTGATACTAATGATAATACTTTTGTTGTGGTCCCACAACCATGCTCTCCTGATGGGCTTTTCAAGCCTCAGGCCCTCCCCCCTTTTGCTTTCTGCTTGTTTTGCTTTTGTCTTTGGTTTTTGCCCTTAGCTGTTTTTGTAAGTTTTCAACCCTTTTAGCCTTGTTGTCCTTTCACACTTTCAGATGTCTGAAAGTGCGAAAAGCCCGAATGAGCAAGGAGTTAAACACTACCCTATTTTTGACTTTTTCGGCCCTGACACCCTTTTGGACCTATCAAAGGTTCGAAGCTTAGGAAGTCCGACCCCACATGGGAGTCAGCCTTTTGGAGTTTCTACCCTTTCGGTGGTCTGACACTCCTAAAAGGCTGAAAGGCCGATCACTTGGGGTGATGACGTCAGCCACCAGGATAGCCTATATAAGGAGTGAAAGGTTTTAAAACCCTCATTTTTGTGCTCGCTCCTCCGCCTCTAACCAGTTTGCTCGCTGCTCATCACCATTTCACCATCTTGGTCTTGTCTCCTCATTGGTCATCCTTGAGTTTGTCATCTTCTAGGTTGGTGGTCTTTCCCCCTCTCTTTTGTTTGTGTTTTGGGTCCTTTCTTTCGGCCCTTTCAACCTGTCTTAGTTTTGAAGGTTTGTGTCTTTTTGGCCTTTTTAGCCTTGTCCTTAGGTGTAGGTTGTTTGGAGTCAGCCTTTTTGGCCTTGGGGATCATCAAGGTATTCACCTTGCATCCCCTTGATGAGTTTGTGGTCAAACTCATCATCAGACTCATTTTCGAGTCCGACTGAGAAACCCTAGTTTCAGACCTTCAAGGTCTAAAACTTTCAAGCAACTTGCAATAGGGTGAAAAATCCAAGTGCTAAGGGTACCTTTCACCATTTTTGTGTTTTCAAACACCGTAACATTCATACCTCCAAAGTGCCAAAGTAGACCATCTTTCCCAAAGTACTCCTATCGCCTTCGGCATTTTTGATCTTTTTAGCCTTTTTGAATGTCGAAGATCTATCAATCCCTAGATTGTTGAACTCTTCAAGATGCCAAAAACTTCTCCTCAAACTTTTCAGCCTTGTTGGCCTATAGGGGTTCCTCACTTCTGATTCATCAAAAGAGATGAGAGTATTTTTAGCAGTGTTGCCTTCGACATTTTTGGCTTTTCAGAGGTCCGACACCTCCGAAGGTTTGAAATACCAAAATTACCTCCTATGCCCCTTTTTGAGCTTAAAAGTTGGTGATGTACTTTTCTTTCTAAGCTTTTCTTCCCACCATGTTACTGATTCATGTCTTGTCGTCTCTGTAGATATGGTTGAAAAGGTACTGGCATCACCAACAATGAAATATCAGTTCAATAGGGCCTCCATTTTAAGTGATAATTTGGATGAGCAATTAGTTTGCATTAAGATAGACCCTTATTTCTACATAACCTCCTATGTCATGTACCTATTATTTGTCAGGGAAGTTTACCCTAGATTGATCAAAATTAGGGCAATAGGAGAACATAACACATGGCTGTTCACACTATACCCTCAACTGGTGAGGAAGGATTTCTACACACACAATAGCCGAGACTTTAGAGTAGTCAATGATGCCTTAATTTTCACAATGATATGCTCCATTGAGGGAGACTATGCCAAAAGTCTATCTACCAAAGAAACAACTAAAGTAAAGGCAATTGGGGCATTCTACATACAATTCTGGACCTTCACTTACATTTGGGTGGTAGGAAGCACCCGAGCACTGAAGAAGCTACCAAGGTACCTTTCTGATAGAGTAGTCCTCCTGGAGAGTGCAAGGTAGCTATCTAACACACACGAACACATTAAGCATGAGAAGAAGCATTGCTAAGATTTTTCCATTTCCATAGGCCCCCACTGCATGCCGGATATGAAGGTCTGCAAGCATTTGACTTGGAAGTGGGATGAATTCCCACTATTAACTTACAACTTGGTGAGGCCTCACTTTGATCCCATTGGTACCTACAGCCAAATAATGGGAAGGCACTATGTTCATGAGCCACACATAGAGGACCATTGGGCTAACTATGTTAATGGTTATGAGGTAAGGGTCCGTGGTTACTACCGAATGAGTCTAGAGCTAGCACAAGGTGCTCTTTCATTAAGAATTCTGTAGAAGGTGGTAGATGCTGACTCATAAATTTTTTTAGATTCTATAACACGGACAAGGTGTACACAAAGGCTATCTTGAATGTAGAAGTAGATTGAGATGAAAATGATAGTATGGATTTTAGAGCCCGATATGTGATTAAGCTAACTAAATCTTAGATTTTTCATCCTTTCCCAATGCAGTCGGTCCCCATGAAACAACTCCTAGGGAAACCCTCTCAAGAAAAGAAGAAGAAGGGAGAGAAGGTATTGAAACCACAATTCAAAGAGGCTACTCCTCTAAAGCTAGGAATTGTATATCAGCACGAGTACCCTACTACATACAGTCTGACCACACACTCAAAAGGGGAAAAAACTAGGATGACTAGAAGTATTGCATCGCCAAAAGCACTATCCTCCAGTGACCTTGATTCACCAAGCTCGACGAAGATAAAAAAATTCAAGATCATAGGACCCAAGCTGGCTGTGATCACCAAGGGGGATGTTTACAAAAGGAAGAAAGGTTCGACACCCGCATAAATGGATACCCTAGTGGAAGATGATGAAGATGAGTTGGATGAAGTTCAACTCAATAGGAGAACTCAGTCTACAAGATTCTTAAAGAAAAGGAGGATAATGGACAATGATCCTAAGGATGCTAAAGGGGCTACACAAGTGGAACCAGTGTATTTGGATGCCCTTGGTGATGATGAATTCAACATCAAAAATTTTGCAAGGTTGCATGGTTTCAAAGAGTCTGAGCAACAAGCTCCAACATAGTTTACAAGTGTTTTTACTGGCATGGGAGAGGACCTCCAAAAAAGGCCACAAGGACAAGATGATGTAGATATGGCCAAAGCCCAAGAGGAAACTTCAGAGCCAGAAAAGGACTCTTCTGTTGGGATCACCTCAGAAGAATATGTAGTTACACAGGTCCCACTAGCTTCATCCATTCCACCTCCACCTCCACCTCAAAAATTTTTGACTCCACCTTCAGTTCCATTTCAAATTCCCCCTACCACTCCATTTTCCACCCTAGTACAAACCACTCCATTGCCTTAGCAACCCACTTCATCCCATTCAACAACTCCCCTTATGTCTCCTATGCCCCCTTGCTTAACATTCATCCACAAGTCCCCATGCCTTCTCCATAGGTTCATGATGAGTCATTGCCACAAAGCTCACAAGAGCTAGAGAAAGAAGCAGAGGACATTGGTGAGGAGAAGATGGAAGAAGATCACACAGAATTACAAGAGCCAGATGATAGAGGGGAAGTACAGGTAGAGGAAGAGCTACATACTAAAGAAGAGAAAAAACAAATAGATATTGAGGAACAAATGGATGATGAGAAACAAATGACTGATGATGAGGAACAAACATAGGAAGAAGGTGAACAAAATATGGGAGATGAATATGAAATAGAGAAGGAAGAAGAGAGTCAAGAGGAAATAAGGGCAGAACACTTAGCAACCTCTTCCACATTGGTTGTTCCCTATGAGAAATTGAATGCATTCTCAAAACTGACATGGATCACCAAAGAGGTACAACCAAGGGTCAGAGTACACATAGATGATGAGGTTGATGTGACCATGTTGGGTCACAATTTCCACCAAATAGCACCAGTTCCCCAAGCAAGAAGAATTTCTTCTGTAATACAAGACCAAACGGGTAGATGGAAAGCACAGGTGGCTATTCCTACAATGGATGTCAGTGTAAATGAGATCACTCCAGATGACTATGTGTTGGAGGAGGTAGACTTGGGAGAGCCAACCAGGGAAGGTACTAAAACCTTGGCTACTTTTGGCTTGAAACATGCTCTAGGCTTCATGGATAAGGATAAAGAAAGGATAAAAGATTTGGTAGAGAAAAATGAAGCTATGAATATATTTATTTGAAGATAGTGGGTCCAATTGACCTAGATAACCCCGAGGCTTCATTACAGGTAATTTTGGAGAAGAAGGGGGAAATAAATACAAACATTCCATATTCTTTTGTAGAGGCTTGTGCTGATTTAAAGCTACATTTTGAGCAGTTTGCTAGTCTATCTCTTAGAAGGATTCTAAGGCCCTTTTGAAACATTTTGGTAGGAATAACCTCCTTGGTGGAAATCATGAGTGAGGGGAATGGTGTAGAAGAGACCATCCTTAACTGGCAAAAAGTGTTGGATGACTTAACGATGATAAGGAAGCAACACTTCCAGGTTTTGATGAAGATATATGAAGGGTCAGAATTGGACAATTTTGAAGAATGGATCCAAGAGATACCTACGGCATTGGCCATATTTGAAAAGATTCTCAAGAGGTTAAATAAAAGAAGAGACAACATCATGCTTTTTTCAAAAGAGTTGCAGGAGTTCTTTGAGGGTCTAGACTTAGATCTATTTGATGAAGATGATGATAAGACTATGTTTTTAGTAAATGACATCATAGGTCAGTACGTGGGCATATTCTAAGGGGTGAAGTCTAAAGAGTACCTCTAGCAAATGTTTTACTAGAAGGAGGAAATTTAGAAAATTCTATCTCAAGAAAAAGAAATAAAAGCTTTTGCAAAGGAGTTGATTGACTTTGGAGATGGCAGAAAGAAGTGCTTAAAGGGATTAAGATGTCAAACTTTGATGAAGTGCTGGAGATAGTGGATAGATTTAATAAAGCACATCCAAAAGTGCCTCCCAGCCAGTGAGCATCTAGTTCAAGATCTGCCAAATTTTGTGTACAGAAAATCCAATTTTGACACTTAACCATTTTTGTAGAGCTTGATTTTTGGCATTTCGGCCATGAGGAGTTTGTTGGAGATCCTCCAAGAGGCTAGTACCGACTGTATGTTTATCATTGATGAAAACATATGGAAAATAGCATGCATGGAAGTCTTATATAGTAAGGTTTAATTATATGTTGGATAAGCATGATATCAGCATGATATCATGGGCGCAGAGGTTGATTGTGAGTAGAAATAGTTATATAGAAACTTGTGTTAGCAATGTTCCTGATAGAGTTATAGGTAGTGTTCTGTGTATGTTTTTCTGTATAGTTGTCCTATGGGCATACACCCTTAGATATATGTTGTAGACATATTAGTGATGTTAAGTTCATGGACACATGATCTAATGATGAATGCAAGTGAAGTTATGCAGTTTCTATTCGCAAGTAATCTTTAGGGTATGTGCCCTTGGAGTTAAGCTTAGAGATGAGCTATGGATGTTTAGTTAAGATTGCATGAGTTAATTCAACTTGTAAAGGAAGATATAGTTGTTTTGGTAGAGCTGACAATGTGTAGCATGCGTCTACATTTATCTTATTTAGACAGGTCCCATAATATGTTGCGTGCATAACAGAGTCGACAAAATATTTGTTGGAGTTTATTACGATTTCTCTATTGTTATTTCAAAGTGGTTCTAATAGGCCAACTTGATTATATCATTTAGAGGAAAGATATTTAAAGGCAGTCATTTGTGATTGCTTGAGTGTGGTTCATGGTTCATTAAGTAGAGCAAAGCAGAGTGTGCAAGTTGTAGAACCATCAAAAGAAGGTCTATGTGACCAAGTAGATTATTTGTGCTATACATGGGAACTGATCCAGATAGTAGGTCAAAAAGAAGTTCATAAAGATCCAGATATAGTTTGTATCTATTATTCGTAAGGTTGTAGCCTTCGCCCCTTTGAGCAGTGAGCTCTCAGATAGTGCATCCTCTCCCCTAATAGGGTCCGACCCTTAACTAGGTTTACTGTACTTCATATATTGTAAAGCTACTCCTAATAGGGTAAAGGATCTTCTATCAAGGATCATTATACACTAGTACAAAATATTAAGTGGGTATCAAGTCCCACCAGGGTTTTTACCTATTTAGGTTTCCCCGTAACCAAAATATTGATGTTGTGTTCATGTGTTCTTTCATTGTGTTTATGCTTTATGTTTAAGTATACTTAATTGGATAAAGAATTGAAACTTGGAGATAACTGATTCACCCCCCCCCCCCCCTCTCAGTTATCTCTTGGGACTATTCCTCACAATTGGTATCAGAGCCAAGTGCCTCAGAGAGAAAGTTTAATAGCTTGAGGTTGATCAGATGGCATACTTCAGGAAAGAGAGTCCTAAGTTTGATGGAGAGAATTATCTTGATTGGAGGAATAAGATGGTGACCCATTTCCAGTGCATTGGTTTTGAAGTTTTTAATGTAACTATCAAAGAAGCCAAGATACCTATCCTAGAAGACCTTGGAAAGGATGGTGCTACTGAAACACAAAGAGAATTGTTTCATCAGAATGCTATTGCTAAAGAAGCACTTATCAGCGCACTATCAGATAGTGAGTTTTCAGAGATAAAGAATGATGAACTACAACTGATTTGGAACCTAATTGAAGAATCTGTGATTTAAATATCACTGAGGAGTTGCTGATTAGATATGTAATTTGATTAAATCAAGATTATGTTGTCATTGATGTCAACTACTTTGACAACACTTATCTTGTAAGTTACTATACCGAAACATCTAAAGAAAGGTGAAAGAGATGAAGAATAGATATATCTACATGAGGAAGATGTATATATCAGATGAGGATATAGAATACATTGAGTAACTTGTTGATGAGTCTATGACCTTATGATATTGACTTTATTATGTTGCATTCATCTATGATGAAGAATAGGGCTAAAAGACACAAAGCAGTATTATTGGTAAATAAAGCATTTCAGTAAACACCGACAGAGTATAGTGTATATTGAGCATAGTGTTAACTGAGCTTGTATTCATCGACACATTTCTTTGTTAACTGAGCAGAACAAAAAAGAATTAAATGATTAGTTTAGCCGATAAGATTGATGAGCTGGAAAGTACCTCGATTTCAGTGTAACAGATGATGTTTGTTATGAAGATCGATGGCTAACATAATTAAAGGAAGATCTAATGGAGAAGATTGAAACACGTTATTGATGCATTAGCTGAGTAAGCTTAAAGTGGAAAAATCAATGAAGATGATTAAGTAGAAAAATCTGATGGAGGAGAAGAAAACAATTTACATGTCTATATAAGAGACTAGATTTTTCATAGTGAAAGATCACTGGAAGAAGAAGATACTGCAGAGTTATCGTGTGAACAAGCTTCATGGATTCTGATCATACTAGTTAGTAAGAACCGAGCTGCAGAATAATTACCAAGCGACAGAGAGTAATTACCGAGGGACAGTAAGTTGATACATTGTTGAATCTAAAGTGTTACATTAATCAAAAGGATTTGTATGAGCAAAATATTGATCTGTAATCTGCAATTGAAGTTGTATTAAGGCAGATCATCTACTATTACATATTTAACCATTGTACACTATCAAATCTCTTAACCGAGTGGACTATAAAGTCTTTCATGTATCATTCATAGAATGAACATTATTATTCTGTCAACCCAGTAGTGAATGCTGGTTGGATGTTAATGGTTGGTCTAAAATCCTCTAACAAGGTCACACCTAACTGTTAGATTAGGTGAAAAACTAATCTCCCAAGAACACCTGCATGCATAACCTTGTCACATGGAAGAAGCAAAGAACAGAAGAAAGAAAAAACTATGGAGGCCAAAAAGCCAAAGACATCATATGCACATTCAAAAGAACAATCTCTATTATGAACAATGCATTAAGTTATAGAAAAATACAAAGAGGGAATCCTTATAAAAGGATACCAAAACCCTAAAGGAGAAAACCCTAAAGAATAATAAGATGCCTAAGTCTAACTTAAGTGTAGAGAATAATAGACTAATAATTAAATAAATAAATTATTAGCTATAATATGACTACTCTAACACCCCCCCTTAAGTGTAACTTAGGGAGAAGCTAAGCAACTAAGGACTAAAATATGCATGAAAGAGCAATGGGTCCCGGCAACTAGGCCTGATTAGGTACCCAAATACAAGAAAAAAGAAAGAGCATGCAAAGAATCTCCAAAGCATGAAGCTATAAACACTGTCAGAAGTAACTGTTGGAACCCCCACTGAAATAGTGCATGACCAGGTAGAGAAGACAAAGTCTGAAGAGCTGATCAATCGAAGAGGTGACCTCAAAAGTAGAAAGAATGAGTGTCTATATAGTAGATGAACCATCTCACCGAAATGCACAGGTGCCTAGAAACTGCATCCACCTAGTACATAGGAACAAAAACTGAATACGTAGATCACTCAACCAAACTAAGGAAGCAATAGAACCAATAGGTGAACCTCCCCCATAATGCTAAACATGGAGAGGGGTGACAGGAACACTGAAATGCAATGCCAGAAACATCTGCAAGAAGAATCAGGAACACCAACAATGCAACAGAAGTACAAGCATAGGATAAAGGGTGGTGTCGAAGAAGAAGAATAGATCTTCTAGACACATAGCATGGGCTAATGTCATGGAAGGTACACTCACTTGACAAAGGTGGATGCACACAAAAAGAAAAACATCATAACCCCCCATGGCACTTTATAACTGAGTGCGAGTACAAACAAACACAAGGTGCTCAAAATCCCAGATATTCAAAAGTAGGCACTTTATCTTAGTGCATTTATAGAAAAGAGAAAGCAACAGAAGAGAAGCATACAATGCACAGAAAGCAAAAAGAAGAGTGAGCCAGAAGAACAGAAGAAGAGATCCCAGGACCAGTAGAACCCAAGTAATCCGCCAGAGTGTGAAAGTGCAAAACTTAGAGGAGAGAGAACCTAGAGCAGAATCTAGATAAAAGACCCCTACAACTAAAAAACTCAGTGAACCAACTTTTCAACGATATCTGGTGAGCCCAAAAATAAGTTCGGATGAATGAGATATGGCTCCCGGAAGGCAAAAAATAAACATCACCTTTGACAAAAAAAAACACTGTCAAAATAGTAGAGCCAAAAACTATAACCTCCATAATCAGAAAGAGCATGGAAAGAGCTTTCCGACGATATAAAGAAGTCCAAAAAAGACCTCTGTATGCTCCAGATAAAGCAAAAAAGGCCCAGGTACCCTTAAAAAGCTTCAACATCAATTTTTAAGCCCCTGGGGCTAGAAAAAAATAGAGCCCCTGGGAGCATGGCATGTTCAGGGGGCTAAACATGGAGCCCTCGGTCACCCATGTAACTACTGCAAAGGCCTGCGGAGCTTAAAAACCTGCCGGGTAGCCCAGGCATCGGTGCGGCTGGCGGAGTGGGGCGGGGGCTGTCGGAGCAGAGCTGTCAGAGGCACTGCAGTGAAGCGGAGCACACGGAGGGCAATGCTGGGTAGAGCGGGAGCCGTTGGAGGCACTGCAGTGGAGCGGAGCATGCAGAGGGTAGCGTTGGGTTGAGCGCATGGAGGGAACTATCGGAGGAGCCAGGGAAGCTCGATGGAGGCGCTGTCGGTGGAGGTGCTACCGGTGGTGCCTTTGAAAAACCCACTGGCTGCGTTAATTTGAACCCCACAAATCATAAAAATAAAATGATTTTTTTAAATTTTTTTCTCAATTTTTGTGCCCATATGGCACTCAAAACTAAAAAAAATTTCCTTAGAGCCACGTTGTCTAAAAGGGACAAGATTTATATGGATTTTGGGGTTTTTGGGCCTTCTGAACGCAACTGTGAGGTCAGTTTTTGCCCAAAGTGCCCCAAAATTTTTTTTCTTTTTTGCAGGCAAAAAAGAAATAAAAAATAATGTGCTACTTCTGAATCACTTCAACAAAACACGAACAGCGAGCAGCAAGATGGCTCTGATACCATGTTAGATTAGGTGAAAAACTAATCTCCCAAGAACACCTGCATGCATAACCCTATCACATGGAAGAAGCAAAGAATAGAAGCAAGAAAAAACTATGGAGGCCAAAAAGCCAGAGACATCATATGCACATTCAAAAGAATAATCTCTATTATGAACAATGCATTGAGTTATAGAAAAATACAAAGAGGGAATCCTTATAAAAGGATACCGAAACCCTAAAGGAGAAAACCCTAAAGAATAATAAGATGCCTAAGTCTAACTTAAGTGTAGAGAATAATAGACTAATAATTAAATAAATAAATTATTAACTATAATATGACTACTCTAACACTAACAATGTGTTTGTAACCTTTAATAGGGTTGGGTCTTCACCAACCTCACTTCAGAAGAGTGAATATTTTTGGGTTGCCAGTCCCAGGTGGTTTTTCCCTTCACAGGGCTTCCACGTTAAATCTCTTGTGTTGTGTGTTGATTGTGATATTTGTTTGTTATCATACTTTGCATATTACATGTTATGATTTGATTGGTAACTACTATAAGTTTTTAGACTGATAATCGATAAAAGCATAGACAGTGAAATGAATTCTTGTTTATCGAGTAGTAGAAATTGAAGTATCTATTTTGGATTATACATTTTAAATTGGGACATTGATTAACTGATTCACCCCCATCTCAGTTATTCTAACAATTGGTATCAGAGCTATGGTTGCTTAGAATAGAGTTTTAAGGACTCCAGCACAAAGGTCTCAAGATGTATAAGAGGGAGGTGCCAAAACTGAAAGAAGAGAACTTCACAGTATGGCAAAGCCAGATGAAATTGCACATATCTGAAATTGGGAATTCTGCACTAGAACTAATGGAGAATGGCTACATTGAACCGACCCCTATTCCCTTAACTCTTGATCAACTTAAAGACAAGCATGAACACAATATTACTATGATGGAACTAGCTGCTGCTTGCACCAATGCCGAATTTGAGGACATCAAGGGATGCACTACTACCAAAGCCATGTGGGATAAACTAAAGTTAACATATAGTGGAGATTTGAATGTTAAAAGAGCACAAGCTGAAAGCATAAGAGGCAGATTTGGTGATATGAAGATGAATGAAGGTGAGAACATTGTGCAATACACAAATAGATTGAAAGAGGCAGTACATGCTATTAGAGCATCTGATGGAGTTATTGATGGTGAAACAGTGATAAGAAAGATTCTCAGAACTTTACTACCAGTTTATGCAATCAAGATCTTTGCAATTCATGAAACAAGGGCTACATCCAACCTTACTCTTGACACACTGATTGGTAAGCTTACAACCTTTGAATTAAATAACTTTGATAACAGTGTTATTCCTTCTATGGAATCTGCTTTCATGTCTTATTTGAAGATCGGTAAGTCTAGCAAGAATAATAAGAATGATGATAGTGATAGCAATACCGATGATGAGCTTGATGAGCTTGAAGCTCTTATG
The DNA here is from genome assembly GCA_027943335.1 of Chamaecyparis obtusa. Taxonomy (NCBI): domain Eukaryota; kingdom Viridiplantae; phylum Streptophyta; class Pinopsida; order Cupressales; family Cupressaceae; genus Chamaecyparis; species Chamaecyparis obtusa. The sequence goes on along the minus strand of BSBK01009439.1, from coordinate 676,981 downwards.
GCCAGAAGGTTACCCAAAGGAAAAGGAAGATATAGAGGTAAGCTACCTTTGGCATGCATTAATTGTAAAGAGGTTGGCCACATCACTGCTAGATTCCCACATAAGAAAGATGATGATAGATTCAAAGACTGATCGGAAGGAAGCTATGGGAGAAGAGTCAATAGAGGCTACCAAAACAACAATAGAGATAACCAAGACAGTTATGAAAAAAAAAAAGGTATGTTACATAGCCGAAGATATTGAATCTAAATCTAATTTTGATGATGACATAGAAGTTGTATTTGTTGCTATGAAAGAGGACTCAGAAGAAGAAGAAAAACATGAAGAGACAACACTAATCTCTAGAGTAAACAGAAATGATACATGGATCATAGATAGTGGCTGTACACATCATATGACTGGTGATGTAGAGAAATTTGATCAACTTGATGAATACAATGGAGGATCTATGAGAATGGGTAATGATGCACCTTGTATGGTAAGAGGTAAAGGTTCATTGATTATTAATGATAGAATAAAATGTGAAAATGGATATTGGGTCGATGGATTGAACTATAATTTGTTAAGTGTGGCACAACTGAACAATTTAGACCACCGACTTGCTTTTGAGACCAAAAAGGTGAAGATTTATGATGATGGAGGAAGACTTGTCAGAACTGGTACACAATCTAGAGGTAACCTATTTTATCTTGATATTGATCAATCTTCTTGTTTGATAATGAAGGATGAAGATGCATGGTTGTGGCACAAAAGGTTATGCCATGTGAATTTTGATAACATGATCAAGATTAGCAAAAAGAGAAGAGTTAGAGGTTTTCCTAACTTGTCAAAACTTGATCATGCTATGTGCCATGAATATTAGAAAGGTAAGATGACTAAGTCTAGTTTCAAAAGAAAAGACTACTCAAAAAAGAAGATACTTGAGTTGGTTCATACTGACCTATGTGGTCCTATGAGAACTCAGAGTTGTTTTAGTGATAGATACTTTATTCTTTTTGTTGATGACTATACTAGACTGATGACTGTTATGTTCTTAAAAGAGAAATTTGAAGCTTTTAAAATATTCAAGTGGTATAAAGCTAAGGTAGAAAAAGAGACTGGTAAGGAAATTAAATGCTTAAGATCTAATAGAGGAGGTGAATTTATCTCTGATGAATTTACTAATTTTTGTAATGAGCATGGTATTAAGAGACATGTCTCTGCACCAAGGACACCTCAACAGAATGACATTGCTAAAAGAAGGAACATGTCAATAATTGATTGTGCTAGAACACTGATGATACAAAAGAATGTTGCATAGACATATTGGAGAGAAGCTGTCAGCACAACTGTATATGTTCTTAACCGAGTACAACTAAAGGACACCAACCAGACACCTTATGAATTATGGTTTGGACACAAACCTATTGTAAGTTATTTCAGGATTTTTGGAAGTAAATGCTTTATTCTGAAAGATGAGAGAAATGGAAAATTTGATTCAAAAGGAGATGAAGGGATAATCCTAGTATATTCTACCAAAAGTAAAGCATACAAATGTCTGAATAAGGTTACAAATAAGATAATTGAAAGTACTAATGTCCGTGTTGATGAGTTTGATGACAAGAACACATAGGATAGTAGAAAGGAACCAGAAGACTACAGTAGATTCACTTACATTGAACATCCAGAGAATCTACCAAAACCGCAACCTGTGATAACCGGTCAGCAAGAAAATAATGATGAACAACAGGAAGAAAAAACCAATGAGTAGAATGGAGCTGTCAAGCAAGCAAATGAACCTGAATAGGATGAACAAGAAATAAGAGATCGAGTAATGGCTAGATTTTTCAGGAGACACCATCTTGAGACACAAATTTTTGGAGACAGACATGATGGAATGCAAACTAGGAGCAAAGAAAGACAAGGTACATGTCTAGTCTATGAATATGAACCTAAAAATGTGAAAGTTGCATTAGAAAATGATGAATGGATTAATGAAATGAAAGAGAAAATAGAGCAAATAGAGAAGAACAAAACCTAGAGCTTAGTACCTTGACCTAAGGACAAGAATTTTATTGGTACTAAATGGATATTCAGGAACAAATTGAATGAAAATGGTGAAGTTACAAGAAATACAGCTAGATTGGTATGCAAGGGATATGCACAGGAAGAAGGCATTGACTATGGTGAAACATTTGCACCTGTTGCTAGATTGGAAGGAGTTGGAATGCTACTTGCATATGCTGCACACAAGAAATACAGAGTCTATCAAATGGATGTAAAGTCAGCTTTTCTGAATGGTATACTTGAAGAAGAGGTCTACATAGAACAAATTGAAGGGTCTGTTGATCCAAACAATAGAGACATGGTATGTAGATTACATAAAGCTTTATATGGTTTGAAGCAAGCACCGAGAGCCTGGTATGAAAGGCTGCATACTTACTTGTTAAGTATTGGATTTGTTAGAACAAGTGAAAACAACAATTTGTATATGAAGTTAATACTAATGATACTATTCTTATTGCTGAAATATTTGTGGATGATATTATTTTGGAGGCCAAGATCCTATATGTAAAGCCTTTGCTGATGAAATGCAAAAGGAATTTGAAATATCTATGTTCAGAGAGATTAAGTTTTTTCTAGGACTACAAGTGATTCAACAGAGTGATGGGATATTCATCACACAATCTAAATACATAAAGGAAGTATTGAAGACATTTGGCATGGAAGATGCTAAAGCTATGGGAACATTGATGGATACTGGATGTAAATTGACAAAGGAGGATGAAACTACAGAGGCAAATCAGACACTTTACTGATCCATGATTGGTAAGCTAATGTATGTAGTTCACAGTAGACCAGATATAGCACATGATGTGGGAATTGTTGCTAGATTTTTTGCTAACCCTAGAGATTCACACATGATTTATACTAAAATAATCTTAAGATACCTAAAAAAGATAGAGGATTATGGCATTTGGTATCCTAAGGAAGGAAAGTTTAAGCTAAAGGTATACACCGATGCTGATTGGGCTAGAAATGTAGATGATAGAAAAAGCACCACCGGAGGAGCATTTTTATTTGGTTAAAGACTTGTTATCTAGACAAGTAAAAAGAATGCTTGTATTTCTCATTCTACAGCTGAAGTAGAGTATGTTTCTACTGCTACTAATTGCTCAAACATTGCATACATCAAGCAAGTTTTGGAAGGAATGAATGAGGTAATCACTGACCTGGTGATTATATACTATGACAACACTTGTGCCTTTAATATTTCAAAGAATCTAGTGATGCACTCTAAAACAAAGTATATATCTATTAAGTATCACTACTTAAGAGAACAAATGTAGGAGAAAAAAGTGAAGTTAGAATTTGTTACATCTAAGGAACAACTTGCAAACATCTTTAAAAAGCCTCTACCAAAGGATACATTTGAATACTTGAGGACTAGACTTGGGGTTCATTCCCTATCTATCCATCACTAAGGTGATTTAGATGTTGCATCAACCTAATCTTATTAGAAGATCACACATTTTGATGCAACATAGTTCACACTTTGGATCATGTTCAAGGTTGTGATTAAATTTGGAGAACTGAAACAGATTGGGATATCAATATACAGAGATACAAAGAATATAATGGACAACAAAGAGTTACTTGGCTATTGAAGAGCTATTTTTTTATTTGTTTCTTTGGCATTGTTGTCAAAGGGAGAGATAAATAATATGACAAGAAAGATAAACATGCACCGATGAGAACTATCTAAGGGAGAGACAATCTAAAAGGAATAGAGCATTGAAGATTAGTTACTAAGAACAGAAGCAGGAACATGAGAACTAAAAAGAGAACATCTGATGATAAGCATTACAACATTACAAATGTTTAGTAATGTAGTGATTAAACATATTAATTCTATTTGACTTACAACATTTGTTGACAGAGTTGTAGAATACATGTTTGGTATGTGTATGGTACATTTCATATTACTTGAGTCGCCATCAATGCCAAAGCGAGAGATTGATGAACTACAATTGATTTGGAACCTAATTGAAGAATCTATGATTTAAAGATCACTGAGGAGTTGTTGATTAGATATGTAATTTGATTAAATCAGTATTATGTTGTCATTAATGTCAACTAGTTTGACAACACTTATCTTGTAAGTTACCATACCGAAACATCTGAAGAAAGGTGAAAAAGATGAACAACATATATATCTACATGAGGAAGATGTATATGTCAGATGGGGATAAGGAATACATTGAGTAACTTGTTGATGAGTCTATGACCTTATGATATTGACTTTATTATGTTGCATTCATCTATGATGAAGAATAGAGTTGAAAGACACAAAACAATGTTGTTGGTAGATAAAGCATTTCAGTATACACCGACGGAGTGTAGTGTATACCGAGCATAGTGTTAACCGAGCTTGTGTTCACTGATGTATTTCTTCGGTAACTGAGCAGAACAGAAAAGAAGTAAATGATTAGTTTAGCCGATAAGATTGATGAGCTAGAAAGTACCTCAATTTCAGCGTAACAAATGATGTTTGTTATGAAGATCGATGGCTAACATAATTAAAGGAAGATCTAATGGAGCAGATTGAAACATGTTATTAACACATCAGCCAAGGAAGCTTAAAGCGGAAAAATCAATGAAGATGATTAAGCAGCAAAATCTGATGGAGGAGAAGAAAATGATTTACATGTCTATATAAGACACTAGATTTTTCATAGTGAAAGATCGCCCGAAGAAGAAGATATTGCAGAGTTATCATGTGAACAAGCTTCATGCATTCTAATCATACTAGTTAGTAAGAACCAAGCTACAGAATAATTACCGAGTGACAGAGAGTAATTACCGACGGACAGTAAGTTGATACATTGTTGAATTTGAAGTGTTACATTGATCAGAAGGATTTGTATGAGCAAAATATTGATTTGTAATCTACAATTGAAGTTGTATTAAGGCAGATCATCTATTGTTACATTTTTAACTATTGTACAGAGTCAAATCTCTTAACCAAGTGGACTATAAAGTCTTTTATGTATCATTCATAGAATGAACATTGTTATCCTGTCAACCCCATAGTGAATGCTGGTTGGAGGATAACGGTTGGTCTAAAATCCTCTAACAAGGTCACACCTAACAGTGTGTTTGTAACCTTTAACAGGGTTGGGTCTTCACTGACCTCACTTCAAAAGAGTGAATATTTTTTGGTTGCCAATCCTAGGTGGTTTTTCCCTTCACAGGGTTTCCACATTAAATCTTGTGTCATGTGTTGATTGTGATATTTGTTTGTTATCATACTTTACATATTACATATCATGATTTGATCGGTAACTACTATAAGTTTTTAGACTGATAATCTGTAAAAGCATAGATAGTGAAAGGAATTATTGTTTACCAAGTAGCAGAAGTTAAAGTATCTATTTTGGATTATACATTTTGAATTGGGACAATGATTAATTGATTCACCCCCCTCTCAGTTATTCTAACAAAGAAGGTAGACACCGCCCACAAGATATGGAAGTACCTAGTAGACATTTTTGAAGGAGACAAACAAGAAAAGGATGCATGCAAAAAAACTTGGAAGAAAAGATACAATGCATTAGAGATGTTGCCTAATGAGAACATCAGAGCTTATAATCAAAGGATAAATGACGCAGTTGCTGGAATCAGGAACAATGGTGGAGAGATCTCAAAGGAAGACATTATGGACAAGTTGATGACTACTCTCACTCCAGAATATGAAAACAAGATCAACATCCTTGATGAGACCATGTAGCTTACAACCAATTTCAAGAGAGAGACCTTGATCTGCAAAATCTCAGCTATTGAGATTTCAAGATTGAAGACCGAACCTAAAAGTGAGACAACCTTCAAAGAAACAGTACATGGTAAGAAATCTGCAAACACTTCTGGTAATTTTGATGATGATGATGAAGAGAGAACTTTAGATGATTTTATGATTACTAAAAGAGAAAAGAAAGGAAAAGGAAAATATGAAGGTCAATTTCCATTCAAGTGCTTTTCATGTGATAAGATAGGTCACTTTGCATCTAAGTGTCCTACTAGAGCTAGGAAGTTCAAGAAGGATTACAAGCCTAAGTAATCTAGGGAATGTTACTTTTTTGGAGATGGAGTCTCAGATGAAGAATCAGGTGAAGAAAAAATTGGATTCATTGCTATTGTAGACAAGATGAATAATAAGACTGAACATAAAGATGTGAAAGAGAAACAAGAGCTAGCATTGATTTTCCAAGTAGACATAAGGACAGACTAGATTATAGATAGTGGTTGTTCACATCACATGACAGATGATAAAGGTAGATTTGTTCATTTGGACAAATACAATGGTGGTATGGTTAGATTTGGAGATAACACTCCTAAATGAATAGTTGGTAGAGGAGCTATCACTTTGGATGGAAAGAACAATACTGATGATGTTCTCTATGTTGATGGTTTGAAACATAACCTTCTCAGTGTTGGATAGCTACTTGGAAAAGGATATCAGTTGGAGTTCAAAGATGACAAATGCATCATTAACAACAAGGATGGTGTTATAATTGCATTAGGATCAAAGGCAAGAGATAATGTTTTCCAACTCAATTTAGAAGCAAGTTGTTTTGTTGCTAAAGTTGATGATAGTTAGTTGTGGCATAAAAGACTATGTCATATCAATTTTGATAACATAGTAAAGATAAGCAATGTTAAGGCAGTAAGAGATCTACCTAGTATAGAAAAGTCAATTGATACTATATGTAGGGAATGTGTGATGGGAAAGCATGTGAGGAATTCATTTAGGAGCAAGCACAATTCAGCAGAGAACAAGTTGGATATAATTCATATAGACCTATGTGGACCAACTCAAACAAGATCATACTATGGTGACAGGTATTTCATTTTGTTTGTTGATGATTATACTAGGATGATGTGGGTTGTGTTCTTGAAAGATAAGTCAGAACAATTTGATAAATTCAAAATATTCAAAGCTAAGGTTGAGAATGAATCTAGATTTAAGATAAAATGTTTTAGATTGGATAGAGGAGGAGAATTCACCTCTGAAAAATTTTATGAGTACTATGAAGAACATGGCATAAAGAGATAATTAATTACACCTATAACACCTTAGCAGAATGGAATTGCAAAGAAAAGGAATAGGATCATTCTAGATACAGTGAAAACCATTATGATAGAAGGAAAAGTTGCACACACCTATTAGAGAGATGCAGTCAATAAAGTAGTCTACACCATCAATAGAATTTAGTTAAGGCCTGGCACTGACAAAACACCATATGAGCTATGGTTTGGTAATGTTCCCATAGTAAAATACTTCAGTATCTTTGGAAGAAAGTGCTACATCAACAGAGATGAAGCCGTAGGCAAGTTTGATGCAAGAAGTGATGAAGGTATTTTCCTTGGTTACTCTACTAAAAGTAAAGCTTATAGCTGTTTTAATTTAAGATTGAAAAAGATCATTGAAAGTGCTCATGTGAAGATTGATGAAAAGTTTATGATTCAAGAAAGATATCATGATTACTCACCCATGATTGAGGTAGAACCTAGACCCTCTACTAGCAAGATAGTTATTGAAGAAATGTTTGACAGCATTGATGTGTTATTCAATGACCCTGAGACAAGTGAAGAAGAAACTCCTAATGCTGATGAGTCAGCAATAGCTAAAGCTCCAAAGTTTACATCTAGAAACCATTCCAAGAAAGACATCATTGGAGATCAAAGTGGAAAAGTCTTAACAAGATCACAAGCCAAGAACTCATCTAGCAGTGATGTAGTATGCTTGCTATCTCAGATTGAACCTTTAAGTGTTGAAGATGCTTGTAATGATTCAGATTGGCATGATTCTATGAAAGAAGAACTTGATTAGATTATCAAGAATGATACTTTGGAACTAGTTCCAAGACCTAGTGATAAGAATGTGATTGGTACAAAGTGGATATTCAGAAATAAGATGAATGAAGATGGTACAGTAGTAAGAAACAAAGAAAGGTTAGTATGTAAAGGATATGCACAAAGAGAAGGCATTGATTATTTAGACACATTTCCATCTATGAGAAAATTAGAAGCTATTAAGTTGTTTCTAGCTTATGCAACAGTTAAAAACTTCAAAGTTTATCAGATGGATGTCAAGTCAGCATTCTTGAATGGAGATATGAAAGAAGTATACATTGAGCAGCCAAAAGGATTCACCTTATCAAAAAGACCTGATATGGTATGCAGACTAAAGAAAGCCCTCTATGGACTTAAGCAAGCCCCTAGAGCATGGTATGAGAGAATAGATGGATACTTAACAAAGATTGGATTCAAGAAAGGAGTAGCAGATTGTAATCTATTCATCAGAGAGACATATGAAGGTTTGTTACTTGTAGCTATATTTGTTGATGACATTATCTTTGGAGGTAATGACAAACTTAGTGCTGAATTTTCTAAGGAGATGCAAAATGAATTTGAGATGAGTATGATTGGTCCTATCAAGTACTTTTTAGGATTGAATGTGTAGTAGACAAAAAAAGGTATATTCATCAATCAGTCCAAGTATGTGAAAGAAATATTAAAGAAATTTAAAAAGGATGATTGCAAACCAGTAGGGACACCTATGATTACTGGATGTAAGCTTACAAAGGAAGATGACTCACCAGTAGTTGATATAACATTGTATAAGTCTATGATTGGCAAACTAATTTATCTTACTCAGACTATACCTAATATTTCAAATGTAGTTGGCATAGTTGGAAGATTTTCAATAGAGCCTAAGAAAAGTCACCTCATGGTGGTAAAGAGGATATTCAGATACTTACAAGGCACTATAGACTATGGTCTATGGTATCCTAATTCAGAAAATGTTGAGCTTCATGTGTACATTGATGCAGATTGGGCAGGATGTGTAGATGACAGAAAGAGTACTCAGGAGGAGCAATGTTTCTTGGTGATAGACTTGTCACTTGGACAAGCAAGAAACAAAATTATATTTCTTAGTCAACAATAGAAGTAGAGTATGTTGCAACAGCCTTGAATTATTCTACAATTGTGTGGATCAAGCAGATGATAAAAGATTTTTGAATTTAGATTGATTATCCTATTGTTATTCATTGTGATAACACTAGCACTATCAATATGTCGAAGAACCCTGTGATGCATGCAAAGACAAAGCACATTGAGATCAAGTATCACTTCCTAAGAGAGAAAGTGGCAGAGAAAGAAGTCAAGTTGGACTATGTGAATACTAAAGATCAGTTGGAAAACATATTCACAAAGACCTTACCTAAGGATACTTTTGAGTATCTCAAGGAGAAGTTGGGAGTAATTCCCTTCCCTGATTCTACTTAGAAGAAAGAAGGAAAAGCATCAGTCCTCAGGGACTAATGGAAGGTTGACTACTCTACCTCAGGAGTAGTATCAGTGCTTAAAATGTATGGCGCCCTTTGCCATTGATGTCAAAGGGGGAGTAGTGTACAAAGTCATGAAAAATAGGAGTAATATACTTAGGGGGAGTAGTATTTAGTTGTGACAGTATTTTAGTTGATGAAATAGAGAATGTTATAAAATGAATGTTCATTTGGGTTGGTGGTGGTTTTTCATTCCACATGTTGCCATCAATACCAAAGGGGGAGATTGTTGAAGATTTGCCAGCAGGCCAGTATTGACTGTATGTTTACCATTGATGACAACATATGGAAAGTAGCATGCGTGGAAGTCTTATACAATAAGGTTTCTGTATATGTTGGATAAGCATGATATCATGGGCGCAGAGGTTGATTGTAAGTACAAACAGCTATATAGCAGCTTGTGTCAGTAGTGTTCTTGATAGAGTTACAGGCAGTGTTCTGTGTATGGTTGTCCATATAGTTGTCCTATGGGCATGCACCCTTAGATATATGTTGTAAACATATTAGTGATGTTAAGTTCATAGACACATGATCTAATGATGAACGCAAGTGAAGTTATGCAGTCGCTATTCGCCAGTAACAGTTTCTTGTGTTTGTTTAGTAGAGCCGACAAAGATATTATCAGTTCTTGAGTTGTGCCTATCTTTAGGGTATACGCCCTTGGATTTAAGCTTAGAGATGAGCTATGGATGTTTGGTTAAGATAGCATGAGTTAATTCATCTTGTAAAGGAAGATACAGTTGTTTTGGTAGAGCTGACAGTGTGTAACGTGCGTCTACATTTATTTTATTTAGACAGGTCCCAAAATATGTTACATGCATAACAGAGCTGACAGAATGCTTGTTGGAGTTTATTATGATTTCAAGGTGGTTCTGATAGGCTGACTTGATTATATCATTTAGAGGAAAGATATTTATAGGCAATCATTTGCAATTGCTTGAATGTGGTTCATGGTTGATTAAGCAGAGTAGAACAGAGTGTGTGAGTTGTAGAACCATCAGAAGAAGGTCTATGTGAACAAGTAGATTATTTGTGCTATACATTGGAACTGATCTAGATAGTAGGTCAAAGTGCAATTCACAAAGATCCAAATATAGTTTGTATCTATTATTCAGAAGGTTGTAGCCTTCACCCCTTTGAGCAGTGAGCTCTCAGATAGTGCATCCTCTCCCCTAACATGGACAATTGTAAAAGACTCCTAATAGGGTCTGAACCTTAACTAGGTCTATTATACTTCATATATTGTAAAGCTACTCCTAACAGGGTAAAGGATCTTCTAGCAAGGATCATTATACACTAGTACAAAATATTAGTGGGTATCAAGTCCCACTGGGGTTTTTACCTATTTGGGTTTCCCCATAACCAAAATATTGATATTGTGTTCATGTGTTCTTTCATTATTTTTATGCTTTATGTTTAAGTATACTTAATTGGATAAAGAATTGAAACTTGGAGATAACTGATTCACCACCCCCCCTCTCAGTTATCTCTTGGGACTATTCCTAACAGATTTTTTGACCACCTACAAGTTGGACAAGTTTGAAAAGTCCAAAATTTTGGGAGGGAAGACTTAGCACTTGGTCATTTTCGGAGCTTGAGTTTTTTGGACCAACTGTCAAGATTTGGGCATTTTCTGGCACCTCCGAAAGTTAACTCCAGTTGTCTCAGAGATCATTTTCCACTCATCTGGGCTTCCTTTTTGGTATCGTTTGTGCATGATTTTGGGGTTTCTTTCAGTTGGGTCCACATGGAGTAGTCGGAGCCAAAGATCAAGGGTAGAAACATGAAGATTATCAAGCACATGCACAAGTTCCAGCTCCATTTTTGAGTCATCTAATGCATAATTTATTCAAATCTTTGTAATGCATGAGGTTTAATTCTGTGCTAGGATAGTTTAGCTAAGCTTTAGAATTAGTTTCTTTAATGCAAGATTTAGTTTAGATGTACTTTCAAGTTTTAGTTGCAACAAAGCCCTAGCTACGAAAATAAGAGCATGGCTCTATAAATTGTAATAAAATGATGTAAAGAGGGTCAATTTGATCATTAATATAACATATACAGTTGGTGCTTCATTCATGGGGTGATTTATCTTCTATATATGTGAAATTTGTGAATGTGTGAATTGCTCATTCTTTTATTTCAAAGAGCCAATTGGTTGTTTAATGATTTTAAGTCTGCGAATCTTTTAGTTCGGTGTTTTTTGGTATTGCATTGCTATGTTGTGACAAATTTGTGAGAAGATTGTTCTTTGGTGCTTGAAGATTAACTTGTCTCATGTGCACACACATCTAGAGTGGCTTTGTGATCTGATGAGTTTTGGCTTATCTTACGTTTGCATTTGTTCAATTCTGTTGATGATTGCATCCATTCAGCTAAAGATTGTGACATGATCTGATCTCTATTTTGTGGGTTTCTTCATCTTCTTGGTTATTTAATTCGCATGGTGGTGTGATGCTAGCATATGTCCATTAGGTTTCTTTTCAGAAATTTTATTCAATCTCTTGTTACCTTAATCTATCCTAACCCTCCTTGCAAATCATTTTAGTAGGATAATTAGATGAGCATTTTTTTTATCATAAATTTGAAAATAAAAAAAGAGATATCTTGGTATTCTAAAGTTTGTTTTGCAGACTCCCTTAAGAGAAGAACCAACAAAGGCCTCCTTTTTAACAAACTTACATCTATCTTCCTTTGAGCTATCCAAGCAGTTGAGACCTAGCCAGAAGGAACCTTGAAATTGATCCCATCAATCTTCCAAGAGGGCAATTTTCTCTCACAAGTTCCTAGCTGTTGTCTTCATGTAAAAATGATGTTCAATAGAAGTGGCACTAGAGAAGGTTCCTCAAAAGGGACACCCCAAAAAATTGGATCATTCTCTCCTGAGAAGTTCCAACGAGTCCTCAGGTCTTCACCCAATAAAGGGGAGTTCCTAGAACTTACAGAGTTTTGCAGACCTCGTAGCAACCAAATGAAGCACAAGGAGGATATTTTAAATCACTTGAATCTTCCTCCATTTCCAGCCATTGCTACCCTGCCTAGTTCTCCTCCACCCCAAGCTCCAATGGCATTTTTTTCAAATGCCTAAAGTTCACCATTGAACTTACAGGGACAACTTCATCAGCTGCCCAAAAATCTTGAGAAATTCTACCCATGATTCATCTATGGAGAATCCAGGACAGCGGAAGAACACGTCTGCACATTCAAAGAATTATGCAATCGGAAGGAGATTGCTCATCAAGATGTCATGTGCTGCCTTTTCCCCTATACACTAGGAGAATTTGCATACAATTGGCATATAAATTTTCTATGAGGATCCATTGCTACTTGGGGGGAATTGAAAAAAATTTCCTTAATCAATTCAAGTTGTACGTGGATCTAGAAACCCTTCATCACCAATTCATTTTAGTGAGAAAGGACCTCAACGAATCAATCACTATGTTCAACCATCATTTTCACAAGATGTACTAGAAGCTTGAGGCCCCATATACCATGCCAGTTGGTGCTACCATATAAGTATACTTGTGTGCCTTAGACCCATTAACATCTATATTTTTGAAGAGGCTGCCCCTGAGAGACACTGACACTTTGGAGAAAGTATGTAATGAAGCTATCACATTCATCCAACAAATGGATCCACAAGTAGGTGGAAATTACGACATTTCGTCAATGCTTGGGAACAATACCATGACTGGTCCTTTTATAGAAAATAATCAACAATTAATATAACAAGCCCCAAGGATCAATCTGGTGCTGGCTCCATATGCTTCTGCTCCACCCTTAGCCATCACATATCTAGGATATGATACACACAGGGCTGCCTTGTGTGAAAAAAAGGTTGTTGTCCCAAATGAACTAGATCAGGCTCTAGTGAACAAGTTAGATGCTATGAAGAACACACTAGCCCAATTGACCAGAGAGATTACCTGGATGAAACTCAACCCGACTCTGAATCAAGGAAATTACCAATGCCCAGTTGCTACCCTGAATACTTAGCCCCAAAATCAAAACCGTAATTATGACAACTACAACAACAACAATAATAATAATAGTGGAGGTTATGGGAATGAATCTCAAGATAAGAAGATTGGGAAACAATGAAAAAATAGGACATGGAACATGTGTCCAAATAATGGTAGTATTCCCATGGACAATGCCAATTTCTTTAGTTTGTCAGAAGTCAACTATACGCAAGGTCCCAACATGCATCAACTAGATTATGAATATAAGGGGGAGTTTGACAGTCAACAAGCTCGAGATTGTGAAAGTTCCCAAGCCCATTTCAGTGCCATGGTCTTCGATTCATATGACCCAAGTTTGGGTGGAACTTAGGCTGATAATTATATAGAGGAGTAATTTGTCTTCCCATTCAACCAAGAAAACCAAACGAAATATTCTGAGGTCCATGCTTTCCAGAACAACAACATAAATACCTATAAATTGAGAAGCAAAAGGGAGCCCTTGATGGATGGCATTCCCCCAGGAGCCCAACCAATGCCACCTGATCCATGGGCCAATAACAACCCTACACCCCTGAGAGGCCCTGGTCCCACTATCACTCCAACAACACAACAACAATCTACTTCATTAAAAGGTCCAATTTGGGAAAATGAAAAGTACAGTGCAGTGGAAGAATTGAAGAAAGTTAGAACCAATATGTCGATGTATGACATGCTAAAATGTTGTCCCACTCAATCAGAAGAACTCCTAAAATCATTGGATCATTCCAGACCAACCTCTTCTAATACTAGTGCCAAAGGCATATCCAACATCAATGTGATAGAATTAATGCCAACCATGTTCAAAGATAGGGTAGAGGTACCCCCCTTCCTACTCAACATTAAGATCTTTGGAAAGAACCTACATAATTGCTTAATTGACTCAGGTGCTTCATGTAATGTGATGCCATTGTCTATATGCCGGAAGCTAGGAATGAATCCTCAGCCAACTAACTGCATGGTGATCCAACTTGATAAAATAAAAGTCAAAGTCATTGGGGTCTTGAAGGACACACGTATTCAACTAACGACCAACCCTAGGATCCAAGATTGCATCAATGTTCATGTAGTGGACATCCCAAAGACCTATAGCATGCTACTCAGCTGAGAATGGACCTTATCTTTGAGGGGTTGGTTCTCCACTGACATTACTCAACTCTGGCTACCATGGAAAGGGCTCAACAATCAAATCAAGATTGATGCAGAACCTAAGCTTAAATAGATGATAATGGATTATAACACTCTGAATGAAGTTTTGTTCTCACAAGCCGATTTGAGAGTGTACCATTTTGACAAAGCCTTTACATTCCACCTCAAAGAGGAGGAGGGTTCTAATAACAATCTGGTGCAAGGATTGGTAGATGCCCAAATCACAGAGGAACTTCTCACAGAATTCATAACAAGTATGACAAGGAGCATGAGACACCTTGGCCAAGATGATGACCCTAATATACTAATGTTACCAGGCTACTGTCATCTCCATCAAACTAACCATTCAAAATTTACATGCCAGGACTGCCAGCAGGCGGTTGTTCAGGTAATAGGCCAGATCTCTGACACGTCACAGTTTATGAAAGAAACAATAATGTACCCAAGTGAAGAGGGGTCTCCTCCCGGTGAACAAGCCTAGTTCTTTATAGTGGGGGATCTTATACAAGAAGAATGGAGCTCTTCTGATGATGGTTGCCTACCCCCATGCGACAAGGTTTGGCGCGAGGCCAGGGAAAAACAAAAGATGAAGTGGGTTCCGCTTTCAAGAAGAGAACATCCTAACAATGAGAGTCTGGAGGCCCTAGGTGTTGAAGACCTATTACCCCCCCAGGTCTCCAATGAACCTCAAGCTAAGTTGCCTTCACCAGAAATAGCTCTGGGACCCTAGGTTAGAACATCTCTCAACAAGAATCATTCAGTCTGCAAACTTTAGTTCAATGACTCCAAGTGTAAACTAGGAGTAGGAGCTAGGATCAAACTAATCAACCCTCGTGGGGGTTCATATTATGCTACCTATCAATTTTAATTCCATTGCACTAACAATGTGTCCAAATACGAAGCTCTAGTTCAGGGTCTCCTCTTCGCACATGAGAAGAAAGTAAAAGCAATAGTTGTAGAAGGTGACTCACAACTGATAGTCCAAAAAATAAAGAGCTAGTATTTCTACACTAATAAATGATTGATCTCATACTGAAATCACATCTGGGTTTTAGTCAAAGATTTTGAATCTTTTAGCATTCAGAGCATCCCAAGAAGAAGGAATATTGTTGCCAATGCTTTAGTAGTGTCTGCAAGTTCTTTACAACCACTAGAGAAGTCCAAATTGAAGAAGTTATTCATGGAACTAGTGGTAGTGCTAGCCATCCCTGATAACATCAAAAAATTTCAAGTATTTCAAGATGACCAGAAGATATTGGAGTTCATCATGAATGCTGGGATTTTTGACAAGAAAAGTATTGATGAAGAGGAGGATGAAATAGAGGAATCTGATGACTTAGGAATATTAAAATTAAAAACCAACTCCATTTCGAAGGGTATGGTGGCTCGAGAGAGAATTTTTGATAAGGATGAGGATGCTTAGGAAAGGGGGAAAATTCCAGTGGTAGGAGGAGATGATTGTGAGCTCTACAATTTGGGAACACAACTTGAACCCAAGGAAGTCTGCATCGGCAAGATAGGCACACCGGAAGAAAAGAAACAGATGATCAAACTACTCACTAAATACAAAGATGTCATAGCATTGTGATATGAAGATTTGAAGACCTATGATTCCAATGTGATCATTCACAACATTCCATTGAACCTCGATGCTAAACCATTCTGCCGAAGGCAAAGGCCTGTGAACCCTGTGATTGAACCAGTGATCCAAAAGGAAGTTCAAAATTTTCTTGACACCAAGATAATTTTTCCCATCTGGCATTCAACTTGGGTCGCTAACCTTATCCCTATAAGGAAGAAAAGTGGAGAGGTTAAGCTCTGTGTAGATTTTAGAAATTTGAACAGGTCCTCTCAAAAGGATAACTACCCATTGTCATCCCTCGATGAAGTCTTGTAGGTAGTTAATGGCTCTCAAATGATGTCTTTTCTGGATGGCTACTCAGGGTACAACCAAGTCATGGTAAAAGAAGAGGATCACCTAAAGACAACCTTCACTACAAAATGGGGAACATTTGCCTACTGTCGCATGTCATTTGGTCTAATCAACACAGGAGCCACTTTCCAATGAGCTATGGAAGAGGCATTCAAGGGTTTGGTAAATAAATGCATTGTTATCTATATGGATGATCTTACAATTTTTTCCAGAAACTATGCAAACCACGTTGAGGATCTATGAAAGGTCTTGAAAAGGTGTCAACACTATGGGATTTCTTTAAACCCTAAGAAGTGTATCTTTGGGGTGACTCAGGGAAAGCTTCTCAGGCACATAATCTATGAGAAAGGCATCTCAATTGACCTCAAAGAGGTCAAAGCTATCCTCAAATTGGTTCTACCAAATAGCAGAAAAGAGTTGAAGTCCTTCTTTGGGAAAATCAACTTTGTCAAGAAGTTCATCAGTGGGTTTGCAGAGATAGTGCGTCCATTAAATGACATGTTGAAGAAAGATGCTAAAATTGAATGGAGTTCTTAGGCTAAAGAAGCCTTTCAAGAAATCAAAACATCCATTGCCACTACCCTAGTTCTAGTCAGCCTTGATTATCTTCTACCATTCAAAGTTTATTCCTTTGCTTCAGAACATTCATGTGCAGGAATCCTCACACAAAAAAGGGAAGGAGAAGATGAACGACTGATTGCTTTCATGAGCTACCCCTTAAAGAATGCATAACTTAGATATCCAAATCTAGGTAAGAAATCTTTTTCTTTGGTTAAGGCTGTTAATAAATTTAGACACTACATCCTTCAAAGTAAAGTCGTCGCTATTGTTCTAGATCTAGCAGTCAAGTCTATGATGATGCAAAACAAACTAGGGGAACAAAGAGGAAAGTGGATGGAGATATTGCTAGAATTCGACATTGAGATTCAATTGATGAAATTGGTAAGAGGTCAAGGCCTCACCCAGATGATGGTCAAAATAGAACAAGGTCTGGTGTGCCAGGTATACACCCATGAAGGAATAGTCATTGACATATGGTATCAAGATGTGGTCTACTACTTAATACACAATTGTTGCTCAGATGGATTGAATGGTTCCCAATAAAGAGCTTTGAAAAATAAGAGTATTTCATACATGTTGAAAAATGGGAATCTCTACAAAAAAAATTATGATGGATTGTACCTAAGATGTCTAGATCGAATGGAAGTTAGATAGGTTCTCACAGAGTTTCATGATAAGTATGGTACCAGACATGGATCAATAGACAATATAGCTCATCAGATACTGAGATCCAACTATTACTAGCCAACTTTGTTCAAAGACACCCATGCACATGTGCACTCTTGTCATGTTTGTCAGACCAACACCATCTGAGAGAGACACCTGATGATGCCCCTGTAGCCTATTTATGAGGTACATCCCTTTTCTTAGTGGGGGCTAGACTTCATGAGAATAATCAATCCATCATCCTCTATAGGACACCGATACATCTTGACTGCAACTGATTACTATACCCATTGGACAGAAGCACAGGTTCTAAAAAATTGTACCACTGAGGTGATCACCAAGTTCTTGGAGGATTTCATCATCACAAGGTTTGGCATGCCATTTTTCTTGGTATGTGATAACACTCCTTATTTCTGACTGGAAAATCTCATTCAATGGGCCTTCAAGAACTAAGTAATTCTAAAATTCTCCTCCAATTACTACTCGCAAGGGAATGGAGTTGCTGAGTCAACCAACAAGAACCTAACAATGGTAATCAAATGTCTTTTGGATGACAATCCTAGAGACTGGCACACTCAGTTGAAGTATGCCTTATGGATAGATTGTGTGAGAGTCAAGAATGCCCTAGGGACTTCCCCCTACCAGTTAGTTTACGATCTACAACCTATCTTTCTGATGAACCTAAAAATACCAATTCTGAGATTTATGGATCAATACATCGAAGGTGAGGATTGGGTGCAGATTCATCTCATGAATTTGTTGAACCATGAAGAGAAATGAACTATGGCCTTAGAACATGTAGCCAAGCACCAAGCTATTGTCAAGAGATGGTTTGAAAAAAGAGCAACTGTAAAAGCCTTCTGAATTTTTGATCTAGTCCTAATGTGGGAAAAAGCAAAAGAAAAACTAGGCAGCCACACTAAGTTTCAACGTTTGTGGATAGGCCCATTCTAGATCACATAAATCTTAGGAGAGAATACCTTTCAGATTAGTTCTCTTGATAGAGAATTGGTCCCATTGCAGTCAATGGCTAGTTTCTAAGGCATTATTTTGGGTCTTGACTGGCCCCCTTGTATATTACTATATTTTTCTTGTACTTTATTATCTTTCTTTTTTTTTTGTCAGTCTTGTCATTCATGTCTTTTCTTTGGGTCTCTATTTGTAGGAGGTGGGTGTTTTTAGTTTTAGTGATCTGCTCCAAGTAGTCCAAGAAGTAAAAGTAAAAGTTTCCCATGGTCAAAACCTTGGAGGTAGTTCCATTTTGCAGTGAGCCAGAGACAGTGACCAGAGGTAAGGCTCTTTCTTTTCAGACTTCTCGGGGGGAGTTTACTAGAATCAACCATCCTCAACACTAAAGCACATTTAGAAGAAAATCCTGGGCCACAAGCTTCTCAAGAAAAGATTCCAATCTGCACCAGGTGATGCCCATGGTCATGAAGGAAGCCTGAAAGTCAAAACCCTTTCCTAGCTGAAATGTAGACTAAATAAAAGAGAAAGAAAATAAAAAGGAGGAATGCATAAGGAAGAGATAAATAAAGGAATGCTCAAAACCAAGATAGCATAGTCTAAGCACTACCCTGATTTTCAAAAAAGAATAGAATAACAACAATGAATGATATTTTACAAAGCTACAAGGAGCATCAAAGCAGTCCACATTGAACAAAATTTGCTGAAAACAAGGTGCTTTCAAAAGAATCAGCTTAAAATTGAAGCAAATTGAGTCTAAGAGCCCTACTATCAAGTCTAAGAACTTCTACCAAAGCTCATCTGCAGTTGGGAAATGGTGACTTTAACAACCTCTATCGGGGTTATCAATGCCTACCTGGCAATAGAGCAAGGCTAAACTAACTCATGGTAGACTTCAAATTAGCGGGCAATGATCTAACAATGATGAGATGACTATCAGTGAAAGCTTATGGCAAAGGGGTTTCCACATAAATTTGAATACATATACTCACACACTGGATGCAGACATTACAGTTTGTTCCACCTAGATGACGATGAGAAACATGCTTGATCTGAAGATTTTGTACTTGGCTCACTATAAGGTGGGATTGTCTCCAGGCGAACTGGCTCTCAAAAGTTTGGGTTGTTTCTTTTTCTTTGTTGGGTTATTTGTTGTGGTCCCACAACCATGCTCCCTTGATGGGATTTTCAAGCCTCAAGCCCCCCCCTTCTGCTTTCTGCTTGTTTTTCTTTTGTCTTTGGTTTTTACCCTTAGTTTTTTTTATCAATTTTTGGCCCTTTCGCACTTTCAGATGTCTAAAAGTTCAAAAATCCTGAAGGAGAAAGGAGTTAAACACCACCATATTTTTGACTTTTTCAGCCCTGACACCCTTTTGAACTTGTCAGAGGTCTGAAGGTTAGGAAGTCTGACCCCATATAGGAGTTGGCCTTTTGGAGTTTCAACCCTTTTGGTGGTCCAACACCCCTGAAAGGCCGATCGCCCGAGGTGATGATGTCAGCCACTGAGATATCCTATATAAGGAGCGAAGGATTTTAAAACCCTCACTTTCACGCTCGCTCCTCCACCTCTAGCCAGTTTTCTCATTGCTTGTCTTCTTTTTTCCATCTTGGTCTCGTCTCCTCACTGGTCATCCTCAATTTTTTCATCTTCTAGGTTGGTGGTCTTTCCCCCTCTCTTTTGTTTGTGTTTTGGGTCTTAGATTAGGGTCCTTTCTTTTGGCCCTTTCAACCTGTCTTAGTTTTGAAGGTTTGTGTCTTTTCAGCCTTTTTGGCCTTGTCCTTAGGTCTAGGTTGTTTGGAGTCAGCATTTTTGGCCTTCGGGATTGTCAAGGTATTCACCTTGCATCCCCTTGATGAGTTTGTGGTCAAACTCATCATCGAACTCATTTTTGAGTTTGACTGAGAAACCCTAGTTTCAGACCTTCGAGGTCTAAAACTTTCAAGCAACTTGCAACAGGGTGAAAACTCCAAGTGCTAAGGGTACCTTTCAGCATTTTGTGTTGTCAAACACCAAAAAATTCATACCTCCAAAGCGCCAAAGTAGACCATCTTGCCCAAAGTACTCATGTCACCTTTGGTATTTTTGATCTTTTTAGCATTTTTGCATGCCAAAGATCTATCAATCCTTGGATTGCTGAACTCTTCAAGATGCCAGAAACTTCTCCTCATCCTTTTTAGCCTTGTTGGCCTATAGGGGTTCCTCACTTATGATTCGCTAAAAGAGCTAAGAGTATTTTTAGTAGTGTTGCCTTCGGCATTTTTGGCTTTTCGGAGGTCCGACACCTCCGAAGGTCTGAAAGGCCAAAATTACCTCCTATGCCCCTTTTTGAGCTTAAAAGTTGGTGATGTACTTTTCTTTCTAAGTTTTTCTTCCCACCATGTTATTGATTCATGTCTTTTCCTCTCTACAGATATGGTTGAAAAGGTACTAGCATCACCAACAATGAAATATCAATTCAAAGGCTATCACCCACCATCCAAAGTGACCAACCTGCATGCAGGCATAATGGACACTAATATTGGGAATGTAAACTAGAATGACTTCCTGAATAAATGCACTCATTTGGTAGGATGTTCAGAGGACTACACTTCAGTAGTCCACTACTCTGGTGAATGCGGCATCTCACCCAGTTTCCATCCAATCGACAGAACTAATAAATACACTAGCTAGTAACTATGTGCCTGATGAGCGGATGGTATAGAACAGTGTTGGTGAAGTGCTCTTGGACCTAAGGCCCGACAAAATTCAGGATGTTTTCCATCTACCCAAGGGGGTGGACAAGTTCTTTAATATCAACATCAACAAGGGAATGGAATTCTACAATAAGGACATACAGAGGGCTCACAACATTGTCAATAACGAGTACCTGATGCAGCTATTGCCCAAGAATAGAATGGATATAATTGATATGAGAAGAGGGTATATGAAAGAAGATATCTAGGTGGCCATAACAATGATTAGTAAGGTTTATGGGCTGCCTAAGTCCTCTCAACTAGAGCCTTGGATGATCTTCCTAATCCAAAAGATAAAAGAAAGACAAGCGAGATTTGATTGGGCCTCCATTTTAAGTGACAATTTGGATGAGAAATTGGTTTGGGTTAAGACAGACCCTCATTTCTACATGACCTCCTATGTCATGTACCTATTAGCCATCATGGAATTTTACCTCAGATTGATCAAAATTGGGGAAATGGGAGAACAAAACACAAGGCCGTTCACTCTATACCCTCAACTGGTGAGGAAGGATTTCTACACGCACAATATCCTAGACTTCAAAGTAGTCAATGATGCCTTCATTTTTACAATCATACACTCCATTGAGGGAGACTATGCCAAAAGGATATCTACTGAAGCAACAGCTAAAGTAAAGGCCATTGGGGCATTCTACATACAATTCCAAACCTTCACTTACATTCAGGTGGCAAGAAATACCCTGGCACCAAAGAAGCTACCAAGGTACCCTTCTGATAGAGTAGTCCTCCTAGAGATCACAAGGCAGCTATCTGATGCACACAAACACATTAAGCACAAGGAGAAGCTATTAGGAATGAATTCTAGATGTTGGCAGTCATTCTATAGTAGTTGTTGTTGCATTCATGACTATGATTGTCATTGATGTCAACACAGTGATCTTCTAGAGACTAGCAGAGAAGCAAACAATGTTTTGATTAGCGCATGTGGGATATTGCATTTGGATCTATATGATGTTGAGGTTATACTCTTTGATATGCTATATGTCTATGGTTAAGAGCATAGACAATAATTCATTTATTCATGAAAGTTATGAGCATTTTGGTGGAAGCAGTATTCAAGCAGTGTTCCTAAGTAGCAGTTTGTGGAAATCGGATGATATCTCCTAATCAGGATGGAATCTAGTTTTGCATAGTTAAAAGGAATTTTGAGACACATTGATAGTTATGTGGTTCATAGTGCAAACTTTGAGGTCACGCGAGTGAAGAGTTATTGCATTTGGAAGCCGACAGTTTTGTGTAATTTTGATGTAGTGTGTGGAAACTTTTATTTTGTATTTGTGTGCCAACTCATTTGTAATTATTTGAGTGTGGCATAAAGGAAGGAATATTTTTCCTTATTTTAATGTAGTTTTAATTTTAAAGAAGTGTGAGCATGGTATGGTTGAATGCGAATGTAAGCATAAGGTGAAGAAAAGAGCTAATGAAGTTGTGAGAGCGAAATTGTGAAGGAAGACAAGCAAAGTACATAGATTTGGAATTGAGATCTGGTGTAGCAATGAGTTCGGTTTGGCACAGTGAGGAGGTAAAATATTTTATATTATTCTATTGAATAATCTTAAGGTCATTTGGATAGTGTGTTCAGTGATCTTACCCTGAAGTTGTTTGGGCAGTGGGTCCTTCTATCTTCTATAACTCCTAATAGGGTCAGAATCTTTTAACAAGGATTCAAAATCTCCTAACAGAGATTCATATGTACTAAATGTATTTCATAAGTCTCCTAACAGAGTCCATCATTTCACAAGGAATATTCATATTAGTGCATCTTTTGTGGGCATCATTCCCACCGGGGTTTACTCTTTAATCAAGAGGTTCCCTAGTCAACATATCTTGTGTTATTGTGTCATTGTGTATGAATATCTTTCTATGGTTGGTAATTATATTGCTTATATGGTTAAATACTGTTGAAGTTGATAAAGGTTATAATTATCTAATAACTAATTCACCCCCCCCCCCTCTCAGTTATCTTGGTGTACTTTACTTTCTAACAATTGGTATCAGAGCAGCAGGTCCTTGAAAGAAAAGTTTAACAACTTAAGGAGATCCATGGTGAATTTTAGGAAAGAAAGCCCTAAATTTGATGGAGTAAATTTTGATAGCTAGAAAGAAAAGATGAAGACACATCTACTATGTTTAGGATCAGGTTATTGGTTGATTACAAAGAATTAGAAGACTATCATTTGAGAAGACAATCTTGAGACAAGATCTAAAGATGAGCTAGATCTATTTATGTGTAACATACTTGCAAGAGAAGCACTTTTGACAACACTTCTGGAGAATGAATACAGTCAAGTAAAATGTTTAACAAAGCTCATGAAATTTGGAAAGCTTTACACTCTACTTTTGAAGGTGATGAACATGCAAAAAGAGCTAGATTACATAATTGGATTTGTGCATTTGAAGATATAAGAATGATGGAAGATGAATCTGTTAGAAGCTATATTGGTAGAATGTCAGAAATTGTTGCAGGAATAAAAGCTTGTGGAGGAACAAAGACAGATAATGAAGTGATATGGAAAATTATGAGGACATTGACTCCTGTATTTAAGCAGACAACATGGATGATTGAACAAGTTATACCTTGTACATAAAACTTTACAAGAGAAACTCTTCTTGGAAGATTGGAAGTAGTAGAGATGAACCTGAGATTATCAAGAAACTTACCTAGAATGGAGACAACATTTAGTGCTCTTAGTATTCTTCCTACTTGGTCAAGAAGTACTAGTGTGAGTGGAGATTATGCCAACAGTAGCAGATCTAGAAATGAAGAAGATAAGAAGATTGAAGAAGGTATTGCCTTGCTTGTGAAAAGAGAACCAGATGGTAAGAAAAATTTTAAATGTTGGACTTGTCAAGAATATGGTCATTTTACATCTAAGTGTCCTAAGAGAGTTAAAAATTATAGAAACAATTTCAAGCCTAGAATATCTAAGGAATGTTATTATGCTAATGATGAAGATCTTGAAGCTATTATAGAAAGAACCTTGAGTGAAAGTGATACTAAGAATAATGATGAAATAGGATTTGTAGCAATTAAAGAAGAGAATCCTGAATTTGACATTAAGGAAGAAAAAGCCTTAATTTCCCAAGTTGAAAAGAAAGCTGATTGGATTATAGACAGTGGTTGTTCACATCATATGATTGGAGACATGAAGAAGTTCATAAAGTTTAACAATTATGATGGAGGAGTTGTTAGAGTTGGTAACAATGCACCTTGTTTGATTAAAGGTATAGGATTTATTACTTTTGATGGAAAGACTAACACTGATGATGTTTACTTTGTTGATAGATTGAGACATAATATTTTGAGTGTTGGACACTTAGTGGATAAGGGATATAAAGTTTGGTTTACTAAGAAAACTTGTGTGATAAAGGATAAAAATGGAAATCTGATTGGAACTGGATCTAGAACCAGAGGTAATGTATTTCAGTTGAATCCTAATGAGATGACATGTTTGATTACTAAAATTGATGATAGTTGGTTATGGCATAGAAGGTTCTATCATATAAACTTTGATAACATTGTGAAAGTAAGTACTACACTTGCAGTAAGGGATTTGTCTAAAATTATGAAGCCTACTAACATGATTTGCAAATAATATGTGATGGCTAAGTAGAAGAGAAGTTCATTTCCTACTAAGAAGTTCACATCGGTAGAGAAGTTGGAGATTGTTCATACTAACTTGAGCGGTCCTACCAGGACTAGAGGATTCTATGGAGAAAGGTATTTTATGATTCTTGTTGATGATTTTACAAGAATGATGTGGATTGCATTTCTAAAAGAAAAATCTGAAGCATTTGATAAGTTTAAGATCATTAAGAATAAAGTTGAGAATGAATCTGGAATGAAAATTAAATGTTTCAGATTTGATAGAGGTGGAGAATTTACTTCTAGAGAGTTTAACACTTTTTGTGAAGTGAATGGTATTAAGAGATAGTTTTCAGCCCCTAGAACACCTGAACAAAATGGTATTGTAGAAAGAAGAAATAGATCAGTAACTGAAGTAGCAAGAGCTATGTTATTTGAGAATGATTTGGCTAAGACATTTTGGAGAGAAGCAATGAATACAGTAGTATATACAATGAATAGAGTACAAATCAGAGTAGACACAAACAAGACACCTTATGAATTATTGTTTGGACATGCACCCTCAGTTAAGTATTTTAGAATTTTTGGAAGCAAATGTTATATAAAGAGAGATGATGATATTAGAAAGTTTGATCCTAGAAGTGATGAAGGAATTTTTCTAGAATATTCTTTGAAAACCAAAGCATATAGATGTTACAATAAGAGAACTAAGACTATTGTTGAGAGTGCAAATGTTAAAGTTGATGAGAAGTTCAAAATTCAGGAAAGAATCCTTGATTAAGAATCTGATGAGGAAACTCATCCTAAGCCTAACATTGAAGCTAGTGAATTATTCTATGAGACTGACAGTGAATTGTTGAATGAAAGTCATGCTGAAGAAACCAGAGAGGAATCTAGAGAAGAATCTATAGTGGAAACAAGATCTTAGACTATGACACTAAATAGGTATATATCAAGACATCATCCTATTGAACAAGTTATTGGAAGTTTGGACAGAGAAATTATGACTCAAAATAAGGTAAATTTATGTTTGATTTCTCAAATTGAACCTAAATCTACTAGTGAATCTTGTGAAGATGAACATTGGATTAATGCTATGAAAGAAGAACTAGATCAGATTGAAAAGAACAAAACATGGGAATCGGTCCCTAGACCTAAAGACAAGAATGTGATTGGAACTAAATGGATATTCAAAAACAAGATGAATGTACAAGGAGAAGTAGTAAGAAACAAAGCAAGATTAGTATGTAAAGGATACTCATAGCAAGAAGGAATTGACTATGAAGAAACTTTTGCACCTATGGCAAGAATTGAAGCAGTAAGAATGTTCTTGGCCTATGCAGCTTTTAAGAAATTCAAAATGTATCAGATGGATGTGAAGTCCACATTTTTGAATGGTGAATTGGAAGAAGTCTACATTGAGCAGCTTGAAGGTTTTCCTTTGACTCATGAAGGAGACATGGTATGTAAAATGAAGAAAGCACTATATGGACTAAAGCAAGCACCTAGAACTTGGTATGCTAGACTGGATAAGTATTTATTAAAATTGGGATTTACTAAAGGAACAATAGATAGCAATCTGTACACAAAAGAAATTGAAAATGGTTTGTTAATTATAGTTATTTTTGTTGATGACATTATCTTTGGAGGAGAAGATGAAGCTAGTGACAAATTTGCTGATGAAACAAAGACTGAAGTTGAAATGAGTATGATTGGTGAGATGAAATACTTTTTGGGATTACAGATAACACAAAACAGTGATGTTATCTTTGTAAGTTAGACAAAGTACTTGAATGATTTTCTGAAAATATTTGGAATGGAGAACTATAAACCAATTGGAACACCTATGATTATAGGACATAAATTATCTAGCAAAGATGAAACACCGGTAGTTGAGCAGAAGAAATACAGATCCATGATTGGAGGATTGCATTATTTAACACATACAAGACTTGATATAGCACATTCAATTGGAATGGTAGCAAGATTTCAAGCTGAACCTAGAGAGTCACATTATGTAGCAGTAAAGAGGATACTAAGATATTTAAGAGGCAGAATGGACTATGGATTGTGGTATGAAAAACCTGATGATTTTACCCTATGTAAATATATAGATGCTGATTGGGGAGGTAGTGTTGATGATAAGAAAAGCACCAGTGGTGGAGCCTTTTTTCTTGGATGAAGATTAGTTTCTTGGCTAAGAAAGAAGTAGAATTGTATTTCACAGACTACAAAAAAAGCAAAGTATGTAGTAGCAACAAGCAATTGTAACTAGATAATTTGGATGAAGCAAATGCTGAAGGATATTGGTATTAAGTTTTTTGAGCTTGTTGTCATACATTGTGACAACACCAGTACAATTAGTATGTCTAAGAATCCTATATTACATTCTAAGAAAAAGCATATAGAGATCAAATATCATGTTGTAAGAGAGAAAGTTGATGAGAAAGAAGTAAGATTGGAGTACATAAGCACAAATGAGCAGATAGCAGACATATTTACAAAGCCTTTGCCTAAGGATACATTTAAGTATCTAAGAGGTATGCTTGGGTTATGCCCTAGCCTACTTTTGAGTAATGATGTAGTTGGTTGCATCTGTCCAGTGGTATATGAGCCCTATCTTTCTTCTGGATTGGATGTTGGTACTTCCTCTATGGGGGAGTATGTGAGTTGAGTCATGAGGACTCTTGTGAATGTATTTTTTGAATAGTGTCTTTTGACATTGAGTTGTTGACATAGTGATGAAATTTTTTTCATTGATGTCAATGGGGGAGAAGTGTACATGAAAAACCATTTGTACCATCTATTGGGGAGAACTGAATAGGAAAACAAAGCAAGATTTTATTGATGAAGAAGATTCGAAATGTTTGTCAGAGCAGCAGTGTTGCAGTATTGGATTTTTGGAACATTGGATGTTTTTCATCTATGTTGCCATCAATTCCAATGGGGGAGATTGTTAGGAATGAATGCTGGATGTTGGCAGTCATTCTGTAGCAGTTGTTGTTGCATTCATGACTATGATTGTCATTGATGTCAACACAGTGATTTTTTGGAGACTAGCAGAGAAGCAGACAATGTTTTGATTAGTGCACGTGGGATATTTCATTTGGAGCTATGCGATGTTGAGGTTATACTCTTTGATATGTTATATGTCTATGGTTAAGAGCGCAGATAGTAATTCATTTATTCATGAAATTTATGAGCATTTTGGTGGAAGCAGTATTCAAGCAGTGTTCCTGAGTAGCGGTTTGTGGAAATCGGATGATATCTCCTAATCCAGATGGAATATGGTTTTGACCAGTTAAAGGGAAGTTTGAGACACATTGATAGTGATGTGGTTCATAGCACAAACTTTGAGGTCACACAAGTGAAGAGTTATTGCATTTGGAAGTTGACAGTTTTGTGTAATTTTGATGTAGCATGTCAAAACTTTTATTTTATATTTGTGTGCCGAATCATTTGTAATTATTTGAGTGTGGTATAAAGGAAGTAATTTTTTTCCTTATTGTAATGTAGTTGTAATGTGAAAGAAGTATCAGCATGGTATGGTTGAATGCGAATGTAAGCATGAGGTGAAGAAAAGAGCTAATGAAGTTGTGAAAGCGAAATTGTGAAGGAAGACATGCGAAGTACATAGATCTAGAATTGAGATCTAGTGTAGCAATGAGTGCGGTTTGGCATAGTGAGGAGGTAAAATATTTCATATTATTTTTTTGAATAATCTTAAGGTCATTTGGATAGTGTGTTCAGTGATCTTACCCTGAAGCTGTTTGGGCAGTGGGTCCTTCTGTCTTCCATAACTCCTAACAGGGTTAGAATCTTTTAACAGGGATTCAAAATCTCCTAATAGGGATTCATATGTACTGAATGTATTTCATAAGACTCCTAATAGAGTCCATCCTTTCACAAGGAATATTCATATTAGTGCATCTTTTGTGGGCATCATTCCCATCGGGGTTTACTCTTTGATCAAGAGGTTCCCTAGTCAACATATCTTGTGTTATTGTGTCATTGTGTATGAATATCTTTCTATGGTTGGTAATTATATTTCTTATATGGTTAAATGCTATTGAAGTTGATAAAGGTTATAATTATCTGATAACTAATTCACCTCCCCCCCTCTTAGTTATCTTGGTGGACTTTACTTTCTAACAGAAGCATTGCTGGGATTTTCCCATTTCCATAGGCCCCCACTGCATGTCAGATATGAAGGCCTGCAAGTATTTGGCTTGGAAGTGGGATGAATTCCCACTCTTAACTTACAACTTGGTGAGACCTCACTTTGATCCCATTGGTACCTACAACCACATAATGGGAAGGCACTATGTTCATGAGCCACACGTATAGGACCATTAGGCTAACTGTGTTGATGATTATGAAGTAATGGTCCATGATTACTATTGAATGAGTCTAGAGCTGGTACAGGGTGCCCTTTCATTAAGAATTCTATAGAAGGTGGTATATGCTAAATCAGACAAAATTTTGGATTCTATATGTAACACGGACAAGTTGCACACAAGGGCTATCCTGAATGTAGAGGTAGATCAAGATGAAAATGATAGTATGGATTTCAGAGCCCGACATGTGATTAAGCTGACTAAATCTTGGATTGCTCATCCTTTCCCAATGTAGCCAGCCCCATGAAATAACTCCTAGGACAACCCTCTCAAGAAAAGAAGAAGGGAGAGAAGGTACTAAAACTACAGTTCAAAGAGGTTGCTCCTCTAAAGCCAAAAATTATATATAGGTATGAGCGCCCTACTGTATACGGTCTGACCACACACTCAAAAGGAGAAAAAACTAGGATGACTAGAAGTATTCCACCACTAGAAGCACCATCCTCCAGTGACCTTGATTCACCAAGCTTGATAAAGAGAACAAAATTCAAGATCATAGGACCCAAGCCGACTGGGATCAGCAAGGGGAATGTTTACAAAAGGAAGAAAGGCTCGATGCCCACACAAATGGATACCCTAGTGGAAGATGATGAAGATGAGTTGGATGAAGTTCCCCTCAACAGGAGTACTCAGTCTGCATGATTCTTGAAGAAAAGTAGGATAATGGACAATGATCCTAAGGATGCTGAAGGGGCTACATAGGGAGAACTAGTGAATCTAGATGCCCTTGGTGATGATGAATTTGACATCATAGATTTTGTAGGGTTGCATGGTTTCAAAGAGTCTAAGTAAAAAGCTCCAATGCAGTTTACAAGTCTTTTTATTGGCATGGGAGAGGATCTATGACAAAGGCCACAAGGACAAGATGATGTAGAGATTGGTCGAGGCCCAAGAGGAAACTGGGGAACCAGAAAATGACTCTTCTGTTGGGATCACCTCAAAAGAAGATGTAGTTACATAGGTCCCACTAGTTTCATCTATTCCACCTCCACCTCCACCTCAAAACTTTCTGACTCCACCTTTAGTTCCATTTCAAACGCCCCCTACCACTCCACTTTCCACCCCAGTACAAACCACTCCATTGCCTTAGCAACCCACTTCACCCCATGTTTCTCTTCTAACTCCAACTCCACCAGCCCATTCAGCCACTCCCCTTGTGTCTCCTATGCCCCCCTCACTTAACATTCCTCCACAAGTCCCCATGCCTTCACCACAGGTTCACAATGAGTCATTGCCAAAGAGCTCGCAAGAGCCAGAGAAAGAAGTAGAGGACATTGGTGAGGAGAAGATGGAAGAAGCTCGCATAGAATTACAAGAGCTAGATGACAGAGGGGAAGTATAGGTAGAAGAAGAGCCACATACTGAAGAAGAGAAACAACAAATAGATACTAAGGAACAAATGACTGATGAGTAGCAACTGGCTGATGATGAGGAACGGGCATAAGAAGAAGGCGAACAAAGTATGGGAGATGAATAGGAAACATAGAAGGAAGAAGAGAGTCAAGAGGAAATAAGGGAAGAACACTTAGCAACATCTTCCACATTGGCTACTCTTTATGAGCCATTGAATGCATTCTCAAAACCCACATGGCTCACCAAAGAGGTATAGCCAAGGGTCAGAGTATACACAGATGATGAGGTTGATGTGACCACATTGGGGCATGCTTTCCACTGAATAGCACCAGTTCCCCAAGCAAGAAGAATGTCTTATGTAACACAAGACCAAACAGGTAGGTGGAAAGCATGAGTGGTTGTTCCTACAATGGATGCTAGTGTAAATGAGATCACTCCAGATGACTATGTGTTGGAAGAGGTAGACTTGGGAGAGCCAACTAGGGAAGGTAGAAAAACCTTGGCTACTTTGGGCTTGAAGCATGCTCTAGGCTTCATGGATAAGGACGAAGCAAGGATAAAAGATTTGGTAGAGAAAAACAAAGCTATGAAGAAATTCATTTTGAAGACAGTGGGTCCAATTGACCCAGATAACCCTGAGGCTTCATTATAGGCAATTTTGGAGAAGGGGGAAATAAATATAGACATTCCATATTCTTTTGTATAGGCTTGTGCTGATTGGAAGCTAGATTTTGAGTAGTTCGCTAGTCTATCTCTTAGAAGGATTCTAAGGCCCTTTTGAAACATTTTGGAAGGAATAACCTCCTTGGTGGAAATCATGAGTGAGGAGAATGGTGTAGAAGAGACAATCCTTAACTGGAAAAAAGTGTTGGATGAGTTAACAATGATAAGGAATCAACGCTTCCAGGTTTTCATGAAGATATATGAAGAGTCAAAATTGGACAATTTTGAAGAATCGATCCAAGAGATAGATGCGGCATTGGCCATATTTGAAAATATTCTCAAGAGGTTAAATAAAAGAAGAGATAGTAGCATGCTTTTTGCAAAAGAGTTGCAAGAGTTCTTTGAGGGTATAGACTTGGATCTATTTGACAAAGATGATGATAAGACTATGTTTTTAGTAAATGATGTCATCAATCAGTACTTGGGCATATTTCAAGGGGTGAAGTCTAAAGAGGAACTCCAGTAGATGTGTTAGCAGAAGGAGGAAATTCGGAAAATGCTATTTCAAGAAGAAGAAATAAAACCTTTTGCAAAGGAGTTTATTGACTTCAGAGATATGAAGAAAGAAGTGCTTAAAGGGATTAAGATGTCAGACTTTGATGAAGTGCTAGAGATAGTGGATACATGTAAGAAAGAACATCCAGAAGTGCTTCCCATCTAGTGAGCATCCAGTTCAAGATCTACCAAATTTTGTGTACAGAAATCCAGTTTTGACACAGCCATTTTCGCCGAGCCCAATTTTCTACATTTCGGCCTTGAGGAGTTTTTGGCCACCTATAAGTCTGAAAAGTCTAAAATTTTGGGAGGGAAGACTTAGCACTTGGTCATTTTTGGAGCTTGAGTTTTTCGGACCAATTGTTGGGATTTGGGCATTTTTCAACACGTTCAAAAGTTAACTCCAGTTGTCTTAGAGATCATTTTCCACTCATCTGAGCTTCCTTTTTGGGATCATTTGTGCATGATTTTGGGGTTTCTTTCAGTTGGGTCCACGTGGAGTAGTCAGAGCCAAAGATCAAGGGTAGAAACATGAAGATTATCAAGTGCATGCACAAGTTCCAGCTCCATTTTTGAGTCATCTAATGCATAATTTATTCAAATCTTTGTAATGCACAAGGTTCAATTCCGTGCTAGGATAGTTTAGCTAAGCGTTAGAATTATTTTCTTTAATGAAAGCTTTATTTTGGATGTTCTTTCAAGTTTTAGTTGCAGCAAAGCCCTAGCTGCGAAAATAAGAGCATGGCTCTATAAATTGTAATAAAATGATGTAATGAGGGTCGATTTGATCATTAATATAACATATATAGTTGTTTCTTCATTCATGGTGTGATTTATCTACTATCTATGTGAAATTTTTGAATGTGTGAATTGCTCATTCTTTTATTTCAAAGAGCCAATTGGTTGTTTAATGATTTTAAGTCTGCGATCTTTTAGTTTGGTGTTTGCTGGTATTGCATTGTTGTGTTGTGATGAATTTGTGAGAAGATTGTTCTTTGGTGCTTGAAGATTAAATTTTCTCATGTGCATGCACATCTGGAGTGGCTTCGTGATCTGATGAGTTTTGGCTTATCTTACATCTACATTTGTTCAATTCCATTGATGATTGCATCCATTCAGCTGAAGATTGTGACATGATCTAATCTCTGTTTTGTGGGTTTCCTCATCTTCTTGGTTATTTAATTCTCATGGTGGTGTGATGCTAGCATATTTCCATTAGGTTTCTTTTCAGTAATTTTATTCAATCTCTTGTTACCTTAATCTCTCCTAACCCTCCTTGCAAATCATTTTAGTAGATTAATTAGATTAACATTTTTTTATCATAAATCTGAAAATAAAAAAAGAGATATCTTGGTATTCTAGAGTTTTTTTTGAAGACTCCCTTAAGAGAAGAACCAGCAAAGGCCTCCTTGTTAACAGACTCACATCTATCTTCCTTTGAGCTATCCAAGCGGTTGAGACCTAGCCAGAAGGAACCTTGAGATTGATCCCATCAATCTTCCAAAAGCGGAATTTTCTCTTGCAAGTGCCTAGTCACTGCCTTTGTGTAAAAATGACACTCAACAACTTTAATTCTCAAATAGAGATAACAAGCATGAGGTACATTGAAGGAACCAACATGTAGGTGATGACTAGACAATTGATAAGAAGATGGGTATTGTTGAGATCAAGGAAGAGGAGGTAGATTATCCCCATGGTTTTTATCCAATCCATGTTGCTAATAATGTTTTTACAAGTGTTGACCAATGAGAAAATAAAGATGATGATCAAATGGAAAACATCAATGAGGCGTATGATAGAGACATAGAATCTCGGAGTCTTCAAGAAGAGAAGCACATAAGCAAGAGAAGTTGCAAGAAGAAAATGAGAATAAATAGTGTGAAAACCAAGAAACATGGATTAGATCAAGCTAAGCATGGAGAGGATCGAGAGGAGGTTATAGAGTAGCTAATCATGAAATACAATTGGAAGAAGAGAAATAAAAAAAAGACCATTATTTGAGATGGAACTCAAATTTCCTTTCCCCTTGGGAGTATGGTGTAGGGGCACTCTCATGCCTATGAGAGAAATTTTTTAGTTTTTATCTTTGTTTCCTATGGTTGATGTAAATAAGGTCATCTGAGACCATTTCATGTCATCTAGGACTATTTTTTTATGTTTTGGCTCTATTTAAGAAAAAGATGTAAAATTTGTTCCAATGTTGTCAATGTTGTTAATATTGTAATGACAAATTTTCCAATTGTAATGACAACAATTTTTTAATGTGCTTAAAAGGTAGTTTTGGATTAGTTGGATGTTGAAAAATACTTTTAAAGGCATAAATAATCCTTTTAAACATGAACCCATAGATTGGTGAATGTTTTAATGAAAATTTTAAATCACTTTGGAGAAAACTGTTGGTTTTTTCTAGAGTAGTCTTCTTTCACATGGTATAGATTGTACGGTCCATTTCACGACCCGAGACCAATTGGATAATATTTCATCATGAATCTACTTTTTTTCTTTTGGTTTCATCAATTTTCATCAAGTAATTTGAAGGTTATGTAGGATAACTAGACATAACTGGTTTATTTGTTAAAGTTAATATTATACTTTAGAGAGGAATTTGGGAATGTAGGATAACTAGACATAACTGATTCATGCCCCCTCCTCTCATTTATCTAACAATTGGTATCATAGCACAAGTACTTAAAGGAAGAAGTTTGAAGGACTTAAAGTTAAAGATCTAAAGATGTATAAGAGAGAGGTACCAAAGTTGAACAAGGATAATTTCTCAAGATGGAAAAGAAGGATGGAGTTGTATCTATCAGGTATTGGGGATTCCTATTAGGAATAGTCCCAAGAAATAACTAAGAGGGTGGGAGAGGTGAATCAGTTATCTATAAGTTTCAATTCTTTATCCAATTAAGTATACTTAAACATAAAGCATAAACACAATGAAAGAACACATGAACACAACACCAATATTTTGGTTACGGGGAAACCCAAATAGGTAAAAACCCCGGTGGGAATTGACACCCACTAATATTCTATACTAGTGTATTACGATCCTTGCTAGAAGATCCTTAACCTTGTTAGGAGTTTCTTTACAATACATTTAGTACAGTAGACATGGTCAAGGGTCAGACCTTATTAGGAGTCTTTTACAATAGTCCCTGTTAGGGGAGAGGACGCACTGTCCAAGAGCACACTGCTCAAAGGGGTGAAGGCTACAACCTTCTATTTTATAGATACACACTATATCTGGATCTTCATGAACTATGCTTAGACCTACTATCTGGATCAGTTCCAATGTATAACACAAATACTTTACTTGATCACATAGACCTTCTTCTGATGGTTCAACACTTCGCACACTCTGCTCTGCTCTTACTATCAGCCATGAACCACGCTCAAGCAATCACAAATGACTACCTATAAATATCTTTCCTCTAAATGAAATAATCAAGTTAGCCTATTAGAACCACCTTGAAATCATATTAGAGAAACCATAAAAAACTCCAATAATAAATCAGTTGGCTCTACTAAGCATGCAACACATTCTAGGACCTGTCCAATAAGATAATTGTAGACGCACACTACGCACTGTCGGCTCTACCAAAACAATTGGATCTTTCTCCTCAAGCTGAATTACTTCATGTGCTCTTAACTGAACATCAATAACTATTCTCTAAGGTTAAATCCAAGGGCGCATACCCAAATGATAGGTGCAACTCTGAAACCAATAATATCTTTGTCGACTCTTTTGAATAAACATATGAAACTGCTACTGGTGAATAGTGACTGCATAAATTAACTTCTACTAATCAAAAGATAATGCATCCATGAATGTAACATCATTAACATGTTTGTATCACATATCCAAAGGTGCAAGGCTTCATGTCAACTGTACAGACAACCATACTCAAAACACTATCTGTTACTCTATTAGGAACACTGCTGATGCAAACTGCAATATAACTGTTTGTACTAACTATCATCCTCTGCATCTATGATATCATGTTGATAACATGTCCATGCTTTATATACTTAAATCTTACTACATAAGTCATCTACACATGGTACTTTCCATATGTTGTCATCAATGACAAACATATAGTCAGCATTGGCTTGCTAGCAAATCTCCAACAATCTCCCCATTTGGCATTGATGGAAACATGTGGAATGAAAAACCACCACCAACCTAATGAGAAATTATTTTATAACATTCTCCATTTCCTCTTCAAAACTCCCCCAAAGATGAGTCCTCCATCTGCTGCAATATTCTTCAACATTCTCCATTTCCTCAACTGAACTTCTTCAAAAATTGAATACTGCTCCCCCTTAGTAAATTACTCCTTCTTTGCTTCTATTTTTCATGAATCTATATATTAATCCCCCTTTGACATCAATGGAAAAGGGTGCCATTCATTTTAAGCACTGGTACTACTCCTAAGGTAGAGTAGTCAACCTTCTATTAGTCCCTAAGAACTGATGCCTTTTCCGCTTTCTTTTAATTAAAATTAGGGAAGGGAATTACTCCCAAATTCTCCCTGAGATACTCAAAAGTATCCTTAGGAAAGGGCTTTGTGAATATATCTACCAACTGATCTTTAGTACTCACATAGTCCAACTTTACTTCTTTCTCTGCCACTTTCTCTCTTAGGAAGTGATACTTGATCTCAATGTGTTTTTTCTTTGCATGCATCATAGGGTTCTTAGAGATATTGATAGTGCTAGTGTTATCACAACAAATTACAATAGGATAATCAATCTAAATTCCAAAATCTTGTACCATTTTCTTGATCCAAACAATTGCAAAGAAATTTAGGGTTGCTGCAACATACTCTGCTTCTGTTGTTGACTGAGAAATACAATTTTGTTTTTTTCTTTCCCAAGTGACAAGTCCATCACCAAGAAACACTACTCCACCTAATGTACTCTTTCTATCATCTATGCATCCTGCCCAATCAGCATCAGTATATACATGAAGCTCATTATTTTCTTAATTAGGATACCATAGACCATAATCTATAGTGCCCTGCAAGTATCTGGATATTCTCTTTACTTCCATGAGGTGATTTTGCTTAGGTTCTGCTGCAAATTTTCCAACTATGCCAACTGCATTGGAAATATCAGGTTTGGTCTAAGTAAGATATATGAGTTTACCAATCATATACTTGTACAATGTTGTACCCACTACTGGTGAGTCATCTTCTTTTGTAAGCTTGCATCAAGTGATCATAGGTGTTCCTACTAGCTTGCAATCATCCATCTTGAATTTCTTCAGTATCTTTTTCACATACTTGGACTAATTAATAAAAATTCATTTTTCTGTCTACTACACATTCAGTCCCAAAAAGTATTTGATAGGACCAATCATACTCATCTCAAACTCACTCTGCATTTCTTTGGCAAATTCTACACTTAGTCTATAATTACCTCCAAAGATAATGTCATCAACAAATATAGCTACAAGTAGTAGACCTTAAAATGTTTCTCTAATGAATAGATTACAATCTACTGCACCTTTCTTGAATCCAATCTTAGTTAGATATCCATCAAGTCTTTCATACCAGGCTCTAGGGGCTTGGTTAAGTCCATAGAGGGATTTCTTTAATCTGCATACCGTATCAGGTCTGTCTGATAGGGTGAATCCTTCTGGATGCTCAATGTATACTTCTTCTTTTAGTTCTCCATTCAAGAATGATGACTTAACAACCATCTGATAAAATTTGAAGTTTTTGAATGTTGCAAAAGCTAAAAACAACTTAATAGCTTCTAACCTTCTTACTGGCACAAAATTATCTGAATAATCAATACCTTCTCTTTGCACATATCCCTTACATACCAATCTTGCTTTATTTCTTGCTACTGTACCATCTTCATTCATCTTGTTTCTAAATATCCACTTTGTTCCAATCACATTTTTATCACTAGGTCTAGGGACCAATTCCCAAGTATCATTCTTAATAATCTAATCCAGTTCTTCTTTTATAGCATCATGCCAATCAGAATCATTACATGCATCTTCAACACTTAAAGGTTCAATTTGAGCTAGTAAACATACCGCTTCATTATTTTCTTGATTCTTTTCTTTTGATCTTGTTGTGACTTTGATGCTCTAATCTCCAATGATTTCATCCTTAGAATGATATCTAGAAGTGAACTTTGGAACATTAGGTGATGCTAACTCATCAACCTTTGGAGTTTCTACTTCACTTGTCTCAGGGTCATTGAATAACACATCAATACTATCAAAAATTTCTTCAACAACTATCTCACTAGTGGAAGGTTTGGGTTCTTCTTCAATCATAGGTGAGTAATAATGATATCTTTCTTGAACCATAAGATTTTCATCAATCTTAACATGAGCACTCTCAATGATCTTCTTTAACCTTAAATTGTAACATCTATAAGCTTTTATTTTAGTAGGGTAACCAAGGAAAATACCTTCATCACTTCTTGCATCAAACTTGCCTACTGCCTCATCCCTCTTGATGTAGCACTTGCTTCCAAAGATTTTGAAGTATTTTACTGTGGCAACATTACCAAACCATAGCTCATAAGGTGTCTTGTCCGTGCCTGGTCTTAATTGAATTCTATTGATGGTATATACTATTGTATTGATTGCATCTCTCCAATAGGTGTGTGCAACTTTTCCTTCAATCATGATGGTGCACATTGTATCAAGGATGATCCTATTTCTTCTTTCTGCAATTCCATTCTATTGAGGGGTTCTAGGTGCACTCAACTATCTCTTTATGCCATGTTCTTTGCAGTACTCATAGAATCTGTTAGAGGTGAATTTTACTCCTCTATCCAATCTCAAACATTTTATCTTTAGTCCATATTCATTCTCAACCTTAGCTTTCAATATCTTGAACTTCTCAAATGCTTTTGACTTATCTTTTAAGAACGCAACCCACATCATCCTAGTATAATCATCAACAAACAAAATGAAATACCTTTCACCATAGTATGATCTTGTTTGAGTTGGACCACATAGGTTTGTATGAATCAGATCCAACTTGTTCTTTGCTAAATTGTGCTTGCTCTTGAATGAGTTTCTCACATGATTTCCCATCAAACATTCCCTGCATATGGTATCAACTAGTTTTGCTATGCTAGGTAGATCTCTTACTGCCTTTACATTGCTTATCTTTACTGTGTTATCAAAATTGATATGACATAGTCTTTTATGCCACAACCAACTGTCGTCAACTTTAGCAATAAAACAACTTACTTCTGAATTGAGTTGGAAAACATTACCTTTAGTCTTTGAGCCTGATGCAATCATAACACCATCCTTGTTGTTAATGATGCATTTTTTGTCCTTGAACTCCAACTGATAACCTTTTTCAAGTAGCTGCCCAACACTAAGAAGGTTATGTTTCAGACCATCAACATAGAGAACATCATCAGTATTATTCTTTCCATCCAATGTGATAGCTCCTCTACCAATGATAGGTTTAGGAGTGTTATCTCAAAATCTAACTATGCCACCATTGTATTTGTCCAGATGAACAAATCTATCTTTATCACCGGTCATGTGATGTGAAAAACCACTATCTATAATCCAGTCTATCCTTATGTTAGTTTGTGAAATCAATGCTAGCTCTTGTTCCTCTTTCTTATCTACATGATCTATCTTATTATTCATTTTCTCTATAATAGCAATGAATCCTATTTCTTCTTCAATTAGTTCATCATCTGAAACTCCATCTCCAACATAGTAGCTTTCCTTAGAGTACTTAGGCTTGTAGTCATTTTTGAATTTTCTAGCTCTTGTAGGACACTTAGATGCAAAGTGACCAATCTTATTACATGAAAAGCACCTAAATGACAATTGACCTTCATATTTTCCTTTTCCTTTCTTTTATCTTTTGGAAATCATAGAAATAAAATCATCTAGTGTTTTCTCTTCATCAATATCATCAAAATTACTAGAAGTATTTGTAGATTTCTTACCATGAACTGTTGCTTTGAAGGCTATCTCACTTTTAGGTTTTGTCTTCAATCTTGAAATCTCAAAAGATGAGATTTTTCTTATCAAGGTTTCTCTCTTGAAATTTGATGTAAGCTGCACGGTCTCATCAAGGATGTTGATCTTGCTTTCATATCTTGGAGTGAGAGTAGTCATCAACTTGTCCATAATGGCTTCCTTTGAAATCACTCCACCATTGTTCCTAATTCTAGCAACTGCTTCATTGATCCTTTGATTGTAAGCTCTAATGTTTTCTTCAAGTAACATCTCTAATGCATTGTATCTTTTCTTCCATGTCTTTCTATGCACATCCTTTCCTTGTTTATCTCCTTCAAACATGTCTTCTAGGTGCTTCCATATCTTGTGGGCGGTGTCTACTTTCTTTATTTCTAAAAACTCACTATTAGAGAGGGCCCTGATAAGGGCTTCTTTCGCTATTGCATTTTGATGAAATAATTCCTTTTTCCTTTTAATAGCATCATCCTTTGCAAGATCTTCTAAGATAGGGATCTTGGTTGCTTTGATAGTTACATCAAAAACTTTTAAAGTAATGCATTGCAAATGAGTCACCATCTTGTTCTTCCAATCAAGATAATTCTCTCCATCAAACTTAGGACTTTCTTTTCTGAAGAATGCCATCTGATCAACTTCAAGCTATTAGACTTTCTCTCCGAGGCACTTGGCTCTGATACCAATTGTTAGGAATAGTCCCAAGAGATAATTGAGAGGGGGGGGGGGGGGTGAATTAGTTATCTACAAGTTTCAATTCTTTATCCAATTAAGTATACTTAAACATAAAGCATAAACACAATGAAAGAACACATGAACACAACACCAATATTTTGGTTATAGAGAAACCCAAATAGGTAAAAACCCTGGTGAGAATTGACACCCACTAATATATTTAGTATAGTAGACCTGGTCAAGGGTCGGACCCTATTAGGAGTCTTTTACAATAGTCCCTGTTAGAGGAGAGGACACACTATCTGAGAGCACACTGGTCAAAGGGGTGAAGGCTACAACCTTCTGTTTTATAGATACACACTATATCTGGATCTTGGTGAACTGCGCTTAGACCTGCTATCTGGATCAGTTCCAATGAATAGCACAAATACTTTACTTGGTCACATAGACCTTCTTTTGATGGTTCAACACTTCACACATTCTGCTCTACTCTTATTGTCAACCATGAACCACACTCAAGCAATCACAAATGACTGCCTATAAATATCTTTCCTCTAAATGAAATAATCAAGTTGGCTTGTTAGAACCACCTTGAAATCATATTAGAGAAACCATAACAAACTCCAATAATAAATCAGTCAGCTCTTCTAAGCACGCAACACATTTTGGGACCTATCCAATAAGATAATTGCAGATGCACGCTACACACTGTCGGCTATACCAAAACAACTGGATCTTTCTCCTCAAGCTGAATTACTTCATGTGATCTTAACCAAACATCAATAACTCTTATCTAAGGTTAAATCCAAGGGTGCATACCCAAATGATAGGCACAACTCCTGAACCAATAATATCTCTGTTGGCTCTTCTGAATAAACATAGGAAACTGCTACTAGCAAATAGTGACTGCATAACTTCACTTCTACTAATCAAAAGACAATGTGTCCATAAATGTAACATCACTAACATGTCTCCATCACATATCCAAAGGTGCAAGGCTTCATGTCAATTGTACGGACAACCATACTCAGAACATTGTCTATTACTCGGTCAGGAACACTGCAGATGCAAACTTCAATATAACTATCTGTACTAACTATCAACATCTGCATCCATGATATCATGCTGATAACATGTCCATGCTTCATATACTTAAAGATTACTACATAAGTCATCTACACATGCTACTTTTCATATGTTTTCATCAATGACAAACAGATAGTCAGCACTGGCTTGCTGGAAAATCTCCAATAATTCCTCTTTGACTATCACACAGATGAAAGAGAGACAAGAGCATAATGCAATGATGATTGATATTTCTTCTTCTCTATCAGATGTCAAATTTGAAGAAATTAAGAATTGTACAATTGTAAAAGAAATGTGGGATAAATTGACACTAGTCCACAGTGGAGATCAAAATGTTCTCTGGGAAAAGGCAGAAAGCTTAAGAGGAAAATTTGATGATATGAAGATGAAAGAAGGTGAAAACATTAATCAATACAAAAAATGAGTCAAGGAAGTGGTGAATACTATATGAGGGTAGGTGGAATTATTGAAGAAGAGACTGTGGTAAGAAAAAATCTAAGAACACTTTTAACCACCTATGCTATTAGAGTCTCTACAATACATGAAATGAGAGTCATTCCTAGTAATGATGTTTCCCTTGATAGTTTAATTAGTAGATTGACTGCATTTGAGCTTAATAACTTTGATAATGTAGTGTTTTACCTAAGGTAGGATCTGCATTTGTGTCATCTTTAAATACTGGAAGATCAAGAACTAGATATCAGATTTGAAATTGAAGTGGTAGTGAAGCTGAAGAAGATGAGCTTGAAGAACTTGAAGCATTAATGACTAGAAGGCTACCAGAAGGCAAAGACAAATACCAAGGTAAACTACCCTTGATATGTTATAAATGTAAATAAGCTGGTTACATTGCTGCAAGATGTCCTAACATGAATGATAATGAGAGAAAAAATGAAAGATCAAGTGAAAGGAAGAATGATAGAAGTGAGTACCGAGATCACAAAGGCAATCGATAGCAAGGAAACAAAGAAGACCGATACTACAAAGATAAAGGATAAAAGGCATGCTACCTAGTTGAAGAAGATGTTGATACTAAGACTTAAACTAATGAAGATGTAGAGGTGGTATTTGTTGCAATGAAGGAAGATTCTGAAGAAGAAGAAAGGTATGTATAAAATGACACTTATTTCTAAAGTAAGAAAAAATGATACTTGGATTATTGATAGTGATTGAACAAATCATATGTATGGTGATGATGAAAAGTTTGAAAGTCTTGAACATTATAATGGAGGATTTTTAAAAATGGGAAATGATACACCTTGTTAAGTGAAAGGTAAATGATCTATATTTCTTAACAACAAGATTAGATGTGAAAATTATTATTGGGTGAAAGGACTTAACTATAATTTGTTGAATGTAGCACAATTGAATAACACAGGTCACCACGTTGCATTTGAAATCAAGAGAGAAAAGATCTATTATGATGCTGGAAGATTGATCGCAACCCAGTGAACAATCAAGAGGTAACCTATTTTATTTGGATAATGTTGAAACTTCATGTTTGATGGAGCTAACAATTATGATGTTTGACCTTATGGCACAAGAGGTTATGCCATGTGAATTTTGACAACATAGTAAAGATCAGTAAGAAAGGGAAAGTTAGAGATTTACCGAGTACGTTTAAGCCTGATGAAGTGGTGTGAAAATAGTGTCAAATAGGTAAAATGACAAAGTTTAGTTTTAAGAGAAAGTAGTGCTCATCTAATGCAATTTTGGATTTAGTTCATACTGACTTATGTGGTCCAATGAGAGTTTAGAGCTATTATGGAGATAGATATTTTATCTTATTTGTTGTTGATCTCTCTAGAATGATGTTAGTCATATTTTTGAAAGAAAAATCAGAAGCTTTTCAAATGTTTAAGTGGTACAAAGAAAAAGTAGAGAAAGAAACCGATAAGAAACTAAAATGATTGAGATCTGACTGAGGAGGTGAATTCATTTCTGATCAATTTACTAACTTTTGTAATGAGCATGAAATCAAGAGATAGGTATCTACACCAAGGACTCCAAAATAGAATGGAATGGCTAAGAGAAAGAACATATCAATTGTTGAGTGTGCAAGAACATTTCTAATTGAAAAAGAGGTTGCACAAATTTATTGGTGAGAAGCTATCAATACTGCTATTTTTACACTAAACCAAGTGCAACTGAAGAAAGAGTCAACAAGATACCTTATGAGATATGGTATGGTTATACACCTATTGTGAGCTATTTCAAAATATTTGGAAGTAGATGTTATAATCTAAAAGATGATAGAAATGGAAAATTTGATTCTAAAGGTGATGAAGGCATATTTCTTGGATTCTCTACTACCTAAGTAAAGCTTATAAATGTTTGAACAAGACTACTAACAAGATGATTGAAAGTGAGAATATAAGAGTTGATGAGTTTTTTGAGAAGAATGATGAAGAAAGAAAGAAGGAACCATAAGACTATAGACTTGTTTACATACCAAAGGAAGATCTTGACACTTTACCCGAGCAATATCCTGGTGTCACCAAGCAACAGAATACTGCTATCGAGCAATAATCCTTATAGACTAAACAACAACAAATAGTTACTGAGGAAAATTATGATCATGCACTAAGTGGAGAAAACATTGTAGAATAGAGATTTGAGCATGTACTAGAAAAATATGTGAGAAGACACCATCCACAGGATCAGATAATTGGAGACAAAGGAGCAAGAATGATGATAAGAAGTAAGTTGAGGAATAATACATGTTTGGTTTGTGAATTTTAACCTAGATTTGTTAAGG
Organism: Chamaecyparis obtusa; assembly: GCA_027943335.1. Classification (NCBI taxonomy): domain Eukaryota; kingdom Viridiplantae; phylum Streptophyta; class Pinopsida; order Cupressales; family Cupressaceae; genus Chamaecyparis; species Chamaecyparis obtusa. The sequence goes on along the minus strand of BSBK01009439.1, from coordinate 632,520 downwards.
ATGCATTCACAAATGATGATTGGATTAAAGCAATAAATGAAGAGATCAAGAAAATACAAAAAAAAAGACATCGACATTAGTACTGAGGCCTAAAGATAAAAATGTGATTGGCACCAAATGGATTTTTAGAAAAAAATTAAATGAGAATGAAGATGTTACAAGAAACAAGGCAAGATTAGTCTGCAAAGGTTATGCACAAGAAGAAGGAATTAACTATAGAGAAAAATTTTCACCTATTTCTAGACTAGAAGGATTGAGAAATGTACTTGCATAGGCTACTTACAAAGGATTTAAGGTATATCAGATGGATATGAAATCTGCATTTCTGGATGGGATACTTGAAGAAGAGGTATAAATTGAATAAAATGAAGGTTTTATAGATCCTACTCAGAAGAACATGGTTTGTAAGCTACATAAGGAACTTTATGGACTGAAACAAGCACCAAGAGCATGGTATGAAAGGTTACATTCTTATCGCATAAGAATTATATTTGTTAGAACAAATGATAACAACAATCTATATTTGAAAGGCAAATATAAGATAAGATCCTTATTTCTAAAATTTTTGTTGATGATATCATATTTGGAGGTCATGATACTTTATTTAAATCTTTTGCTAATGAAATGAGAAATGAGTTTGAAATGTCAATGTTTGGAGAGATCAAATTCTTTCTTGATTTACAAGTTCAACAACTGAAGGAAGGTATCTACACAAAACAGTCTAAATACTTTAAAGAAATTTTTTAAGACATTTGGTATGAAAGACTCAAACCAAGTTGGTACACCTATGGTCACTGGATGCAAGCTAACCAAGGATGACAAGTCAGCCGAGGTAAATAAAACCTTATACAGATCTATGATTGGAAAAATGATGTATGTTGTGCACAGTAGACCAAATATTGCACATGTTTTTGGCATTATAGCTATATTTTCAGCTAATCCTAAAGAGACACATGATTTTTGTGAAAAAAAATATTGAGATATCTGAAGAACACTGAGAACTATGGACTGTGGTATAAGAAAGAAGGCAATTTTGAACTTAAATTTTATACAGGTGTTGGTTGGGCAAGAAATATTGATGATAGAAAAAGCACTACTGAAGGAGATTTCTTTTTAGGTGAAAGACTAGTAACTTGGATAAGCAAGAAACAAAGTTGCATTTCTTAGTTCACTTGTGAAGCTGAATATGTAGTTATTTCTGCTAACTATTATAATATTACATGGATTAAATAATTGTTGGAAGGTATAAATGATGAAGTCACAGATCCAATGACAATATATTGTGACAACACAAGTTCTGATAACATTTCAAAGAATCCAGTGATGCATGAAAAGACAAAGCACATATTTATCAAATATCGCTACTTAAGGGAGCAAGTTTAGGAGACACAAGTCAAATTGGAATATGTGAAGTCACAAAATAAACTGGTTAATATATTCACAAAACCCTTGTCAAAGGATACATTTGAATACTTGAGAAGTAGACTAGGGGTCCATCTCTTGTCTAACAGTCACTAAGGTGATATGGGGTTGCATCAAAAAGATATGGAGCTCTCATAACATGGCCTACATGGATAAAATACACTCCTTACCATGTCCATAGGGAGACCAAGTTTGGGACGAGAAAAGGTGTCCATTTCGGGATCTGAACAATCATCATAAGCTATGGAGCACTTAGAACATGGCCTAAGTGGATTTGGGTGTGGTACCCATGAGGAGTCACTTGAAGAGTTATTTATTATTTTATTATGTTTATTAGCTATACATTCTCCAAGCCATGGTTTTTTGCAAGTGGTTTTAGCCCCTTGTTTTGAGAAAATAATGATGGGTTTTCCTCTCCCATTTGGCTATAAATTGGAGTCAAGGAATAGTTGTTTGTCATAATTTGGTCTATGTTTTCATGTAATTTTAGGATCATGTGGAGAAGTGCACTGAAGTTTATTATTGTGGTGTTCTCCCTTTTAAAAAATAATAATATACTTACTCTCATTCTCTAGTGGATTTTCTCCTTGAAATGGTTTCTCCACATAAATTTGGTGTCTCTTTTGGTAAGGTTAATATTTATGTTGAAAGGTTTAATCACATGTTTATTTTCAGATTTCTAATCACATGTGAAAATTAGTATTGCAAGCCTTCTTCACCTTTTTTTTCAACATATCTATGGGTTAATATTTCATGATATTTCAATTCATTTAGATAATCAATCCTTGGCTGAATGGGATTCATAATTTTTTTGATGTGTTATTAAATTTAGGTTAGTAAGGATGCATTTGACAAGTATAACTTTTCATTTTTCATGGCTAATTGAATTTTGTGAGCCATACATTTATAAAAGATTATTTTTCATATTATAATCACTAAAGGTTTTTTTGGATGAATTGAGATTCATATCTACTATAGTTTCTTGTTATGTTGTTAAATAATTAAATTTCCTTAAGTTGTGATTATTTTGATACAATAGATTTGAGATGCTTTTGGATCTAATGTTTATGTCAAGGGGAAAGTCTACAATCGTTATTTATTTCTATTGTTGCTAATTAAATTTTAATTTTAACGGTATCTTCAATATTTGTGGATGTTCCAAGTTGTATTATTTATATATTTATGAGTTTTTTGATTTCTTGTTTGGTTTTAGAATGAGCAATAGTCATGCTTTCTTTATGTTGGAGGTTGCATGTGCGATAGAATTTTATGGGTGCTATTTTTGTACGTATAAATTATATGGATAAAATTAGAGAAAATCTTTAGAATGATGATGTTGATTAAATATCCCTTTAGACCAAATTTAGTGTATTGGCATATTGGGTAGAAAATAGAAAAAGGTATAAATATCACCAAATTGATATCAAGAAAAAGTTATAAGTAATTTACTCAAGGTATTCATCAAGTTATTACTATGAAAATATCTTAGAGGGTGTATAATTTTGGAATTGTTGTTTGAAAGCAAGGATGCTAAAACTAGTTATACAAATAAATCAAGACATTTATCCTACAATGCTTTAGAAAAAGTATGTGGGGTGGAATCTTGTAAAATTTCTAATATCATTAACCCCTTCAAGAGTGGAGAGTCAAAGTTTATGTCAAAGCATTTCCTCTAGTTGTTGTTAGGTCAACACTTTGGAACACATGGGTGTTAAGTGGTATGAACAAATGAGAGGACCTATCACTATGGTGAGATCTCTTGGAGAGTTTTGAATTCCTCAAAAAAGTTATATAATTTCAAAAGTACGAGAAATATATGGCTCTCAAAGGTTTTAATATGAAATGATTGAGTTAGCTACCACCTATGCAACACTGTTAGAGATATACATAAACTTAGGCGTCACTATAGTGTTAGGAAATAATGCTTCATATGTAGTTACATTTAATCCATTTTCTACATCACCCATGAAAGACAAGTATTAAATATACAAGCTTACGTAATAAACATTATGCATAGATTAAATAGACAAGCCATAATATAACACAATATATACCCTAGAAAGACGGAAGAAAACACCAAATTCCAACAACATCCACACTCTATCATATTACTCCTCCTTAAAGAAATACAAATCACTTGCAGAGTTACAATGCATGATCCTAAAATAACCTCTCCCATGCATCCCCCATCTATTCAAGCATGAATCTACACATCACATGCCATGGTTCACATATGTAGTAATCAAAATGACTTAATAATGATAACCCACTCAACTAGCTGACCTAAACCAATAACATGTGTTTTCTTAAATTATAGAATCAAGCTAAGATAAATACAACCAAGTCGTAAATTTGAACCATGTACCATAAAACCATGTGAATAGAATATCATTGACACCTCAATTAATATTGGGTACTAAGTTTTCACTTTATTAAATTTCAAGAAATCACTTACACCACTATGAAGAATGAAATTTTGAAAGAGATGAAAAATATTCCCCCCAAAATACCCATTTATGGAAAAGAATGAGCCTTAGAAAGTTGAGGTGTAAAATTATAAGCGGCGATGGGGAGGTGATAATGGAGATGAAAAATGATGTTGGTAGCATTAAATCACAATGCATTATTAGTTGGAAAATTCAAAACATTCCTTTTACTTCTAAGAATGTCAAAACCAAATTCAAAACCATGTTTAGTGGTCAACGCCACTCTTTTCAAATTTAATATCACAAATTTTAAATGGAAAATTACTTTCGGGTCGATGGTGGTTTCACTACTACTAATCTAGCTGCTAGTGGTAGCTAGCTACTAGCATTTTATGTGAAAACTAAAGGTTAACCTCTAATACTTAACCTTCTTTGTATATAAAAGTTACGTCTAATTTTATACTCATACAACTAGATAATATTTTTAAAAATGGTTTCTATGTGGATTCAATGGTGATGTTTGTTTGAAGTAAAATTGTATCACTTATGAGTAGTTCACTTGATCTAAGCTTTAATATCTTGTTCATGACTATGTCATACAATTTCCCAGTCCAACAAAATTAAAGTCTTTTTTAACTTTCTCAAGATTTTCAAACAAGTTGGAATTGATGAAAATGCTAGTCATATAACTAGAAGAGATGTAATCATCTAGATCTTACTAGAACATATGTATAGCATGAGATGATAATTTTTTTAATAATTCCTTTCTAATGATTCATATTGTTAGAAAGGAGAAAATAAGAATTTATAAATTTCACAAAATTATAAATTAATCTTCCAATCAAAATTTCTAATACTTAAGACTATCAAATATAAACTACAACACCATATTAGAAATAAAATAAATCACTAATAAAGTAAAGTACACATTATAATTTATTTATATATTATCAAAAATTATATAATAGAATTTAATTATTTTAACTAAATTAATAAACTTCATTAAATAAAATAATGTTAATTAATTAAAATAAAACAGGTTGGGAGCAGCTGGAGTCCCTTCTTATGATGGGGAATTAGGAGAAAGTGTGTGCAACCATCAACAAATATATGAATACTGATTTTTTAAATAGATGGTAACTATTTGTGAGAATGGGGTTATTTATTTGAGATGGGCTGAGGGTAATTGTTTCACGCAGATTAAATCCAAGTTTATATACAAAATCCTTACCAAGTATCCTTGCATTTTTTAGCATGTTGATTCTATTTGGAATCTGTTCTAAAGCTTTCAACCATCTTTGGCACTCTTGAGTAAAACCTAATATTTGTTTCTTTATGTGGCTCTTCTTCTTGTAGAGGTTTTCGATAAGGAATCCTAATAGGTAATTGAATATTTGTCCAGATGTGATGTGTCCTTTCAACATATTTTCTATGATTTCTTTTTGCTAGAGAAACCTAGAGACTGTTTGGCCTTGTTCTCAATATTAATTTTACCATTCTTGATATCCTAACTGGGAGGTTGTTGAGCTTTAGTAAAAACAATTCTCCTCTTTTTCATATTCTTTCTCTTTGTATTCTTTGGTTTCTATGGAAAGAGCGTGATAATGATATTTTTAGCAATCAGAGAAGGTTCCTTACTGAGTCTCTTAAGAGACTCACGTTTCTTTCTATTTTGTCATAGGTGACTTTGACCCTCAAAATTTTAGGAGAATTTTTTTTGGAGTTGCTCAATGAAGGATCAGTAATGGTCTCCAAGAATGAGGTTTCCTATGGCTTCACGGTTGAGATTGATAAAGACTTTGAGGACATGATAGTAGATGAGCTCCTTGCCCAGATTGATAACAATGTTCTAGAATAAACTCAGGCACATCCAACAATTGATCAGACACCATTTCCTGATACAACGGAGATGTCTAACCCTGATGTTGTGTTCACCCATATTGGAAGAGTACTGCAATGGACTTCTGGAGATCAAGAGTGGACTGCATGGTTCCCTAATTGAGTTGTTGTTGATTCCCTTTTTGTTTGATATATATCATGTTTTGAATATATTGTATCGAATTATACACCTAATCAAATGTAAACAAGTGCTACATAATAGCTAAGTACTTGCCTTTAGTAATTAATTTTAATTTTAATTTTTAATATAAATTTAATCTTAATTTTAATAAATTTATTATAATATATAAGATATTTTAATTAATTATATAAATATATAATTATAATTTTTTATATAATGATAATTGTTGTAATAAATATTTTTTTAAATTATAATTATATAAATAATTATTGATTGCAAATTATAATTAATTTAAACCTTAATTTTAATTTTATTTGTAATTATAACAATAGTGCTAATTTTATTTTATTAATAAATATTTTTTATTACATATGATTAATATTATTGTATATATAATATTATATTATTATATTATACATAAATTATAATTATAATATAATATTATTATTTTAATTTATATTATAATCTATATAATAATAATAATATATAATAATTTGTCTTAGAAGATTATATAATAGAAATATATAGTATTTTTATCTAACATTTCCAATTAATTATAAAATAAAATATTTATTTACTATGTTTAATTTAAACTATAATATTTTGTAAGGGGAAATATATCACACATTGGTTTACCTAAATATTTATTAATGCATAATTTACATATAATAAATTTTAAAATATTTTAAAAAAATATATAAATGAGAATAAATATATATTATATTATATCATATATTTACAATATTTTTATTTACATTAGAAAAAGTGAGTTGTATACTAAAATAAACTCATGTAATATAATTTTAAATTTTAAAATTTTAATATACAATTAATATAAAAAATAAAAATATTAATAAAAATCCTAATTAAAGATAGAAACAAAAATTGCTTCCAAGCTGAAAACTATGCAATATGGAAGGAGCAATGCATTTTTATTATATTAAATATAAAGTGTACAATAAATAATAAATGTGGTAAATTTTAATTGGTTCACTCCTGTAACACTTCAAGTGATTTAGCCGATCAAATGATAGAAAAATGATTTCTATAAATTATAAAGTTAAAAATATTGCATCTAACTTTACAAAATATGAAATTTGTTAAAAAATACAAAATCTAAAAAATTCTAATTGGTCTAAACAGTTTTATTAATCACTAGTTAACACTAAAAACTCAAAAATAGATGCAATAGTACTTGTTTAGCCTATCGGCAAGTACTAATAACATCCACATATATTTTATTGATCCGTGATACTCTAATCTAATCATGATGTTGTAAGTGCCGAAATGACTTCTTTATTATATAAAAAATGTCCCCATTTAGTTATTAAAAAATTATCTTCTTGAAAAGTTTACCTCTAATATTTTTTGTAAATGGTTTCATGTATAGATTTCACCACTTTTATATATAAATAAGGGTTTTTTAGCCTTGTAGATGGAATAGTGATGTTTGTTTGAAGTAAAAATGCCTCATTTATGAGTAATTCACTTGATCTAAGTTTTAATATCTTGTTCATGACTATGTCATACAATTTCCCAATCCAACAAAATTAAAATCCTTTTTAACTTTCTTGAGATTTTCAAACACGTTAGAATTGATGAAAATGCTAGTCATATAACTAGAAGAGGTGCAATCATCTAGATCTTACTAGAACATATGTATACCATGAGATAATAAATTTTTTTATAATTCTTTTCTAATTATTTATATCGTTAAAAAAGAGAAAATAAGAATTTATAAGATTTCACAAAATAAAAAATTAATATTCCAATCAAGAATTCTAATACTGAAGAATATCAAATATAAACTATAATACCATATTAGAAATAAAATAAATCACTAATAAAGTAAAGTACACATTATAATTTATTTATATATTATCAAAAATTGTAAAATAGAATTTTATTATTTTAACTTAACTAATAAATTTTATTAAATAAAATTTTTTTTTGAATACTAGTAAAAATAGGTTTTGGGGGACTTGAAACCCCTTACAAGGTAGTTACAAAAGATAAGACATTAAACCCACCAAAAAGAGATAGGGCCAAAAAACCAGCCCGCCAGCAGACCTGAACCCTAGCAACAAAACTAGCCTAAAACCAGTAAATAGAAACCGACACCCAACAATAGAAACAAAGAAAAAAGTAGGAAAAATAAAGGAACAAGGAACTAGGAAAACTCCAGCAGAGTTGCCTCCATGTCTTTTTTGGCATTCGACATCTTACTAATGGTCGCATTGAGATTCGAGAGCTCCAAAATCCTCTCCTGAATATTCTTCTTCTTGGAGGATCTGGTACGCTTGCCTGGCCCGCTCTGATCCTCATCATCATCTTTGATATCATCAATCTTGACAGGGGACCTAGTGTTTAGGTCCTGCTTGATGTTATTAATGCACTCAATTGCAGTTCCCATAAAATAGTTGCTATCCATCAGAATATTTATGAGGGTACACTCCATTCTATCCACCTTATCCTACAACAAGCCCATCTTTAAATCATCACTATTCTCCCCAGCTTTGTTCATCCATTTAGACCCAGAATACATCCTCTACTTAATATTATCCACTTTAGCAGAAAGAGGTCTCAAATTAAGACTCAAAGTCTTGATTTCATGAAAAAAACCATTTAACCAGGCAAAAGAAGTACATAGACATAGTTTTGGCCATTTGAAAAATGCCAAAAGGGGGATCAATTTTGTCCTTCAGGGCTTCCTTAAGGATTTGAACATTTCTCTCCTGCATATCAATAATTTTTAGAAAAGGAATAGTTCTGGAGGAGGACAGAATATACTTTTCCAGAATGGTCATATCACATCGCACATCTTTATCATTTTTATCTAAAAACACCTTAGTCGTGGCTTCATTGTGTGGATAAATAGGGACATCATGGTCTATCAAACTAGCATAGTCGACCAGGATAGGGACTTTCTGACCACCAGGGTCATTCTGATCACCCATATCCAAAATGATCTCAATGTTTTTAACCCCCTCTGATTCTGTGTAACTACCAGTACCACATAGAGAATCCTTGTTGTCATCCTTAGGTTTTTTATGAGGATTCCATTTAAAATTTGAGAAACCCCTAACAATATCCCCCTCTAACTCAATCTCCATGCCGCTTTTCTTCTCAAATTTCAATTTTTTAGAGGACAAGCCCTCCTTAACCTCATTCTCCCTACCTCTTTTAACCAAGCTCTTGGCAGACCCACCACCTAGAATATAAGGAGGAGATGGGAAGAGTGCCACATTCTTCTTAACATGCTCAACAATGAGAAAAATAAGCCCTTCATGAAGGATCGACATACTCTCTTTTCTTTTATGCCCAACAATACTATGATGAAGAGAAGTAAATAGTAGGGGAAGGAAACCCTAACCTTATGCCTTAAGTGATAGAGAAGAACAAAATGATAAGAATGGGCACATTTACACCTCCCATCAAGGGTTATGTACTCCATAATAGCCACCATCACCTTTGATCATATTTCCTTGAAGCTCTCGAAATCATAGCACCCCCTAGCATCCTTAAACAGAATTATCGCTTCCTCTTCATCCTTAGAGAAATGGTGAATGACATTGTAGGAGACCTTCTTATCCCTGTAAAATTTAATCCCTTTCATGCTTAAACTTGAGACTTTGACAATGAGATCCTCAGTAATCTTGACCTCCATTCCCCCAATATTTACAATGTCATCCTTCCAACTGTCAACAAATCTTTTGGTGACCCCTTCATCAAAGCCATGCAGTCTCTCCATGTAAGTAATAAGCCCACCTTTACACAACTTATCCCAGACCTCCTTCTCTTCCTTACATCTCTTACAATTCTTGGGTTCACGATAATTCAGATCCCCACCCATACTATCAGCAGCAATAATAGACCAGAGAGGATTCACAGTAAGAGACTTGTACAAGATGAAAAAAAATAAAAAAAGAAAAACTTGTCACCACTCTAATAAACTCATGTCTTCTCTTCTCATTCTTGGGAAAACCAAAACTTTCCACAATGATATAGAAATCCTTACTGAAAAAAATGTCTTATCATTATTGCTATGGAGATACTCCAAATCATCCCTCCTACTATGAATCTTATCATGCTCCACCTTATCTTTCAAATCCACATTAAGTTTACTACCACCTTGCCAAGTCATGATTGCCTCCGATTTGACAGCCAGGTTAGCCAAAGTGTTAGACATCCCATTGGACTCATGATACACATGTGAAATTAGTACCTCTTGTAAAGTATTAATAATTTTAAGAGCATTTTTGATAAAGGCTCTAATTGTCCGCGATGGTTTGGATTTTCCCTTCATGAAATCTAAAATATTCATAGAATCACCCTTGATCCAAACTTTATTAGACTTAGCTAAATCAATAATTTTTCAATCCTGAAGAAGACCCATTGCTTTCTCCATGTGGTTAGACTATATACTAATGGGGTATGCCACAATGGAAAGACAGTTAGCTTCATCATCCCTAATCATCCTGCCACACCCAGTAGGACCTAGGTTTCCCTTATAAGCCCCCATAAAAAATGACTTTGATCCATCCTTTGGGGAGGGAAATCCAGATAGGATTTTTCCGCAAAGACATAGAGGATTTGAAATACTTGATGGGGTTGATACAAAAAAAAAATCCAACTTCCTTCCCATTAAGGCTGCACAATTCTCCTGGATACTTCTTTTGATTTTCTCTACCACCATAGAAGGGGGGAAAGAGGTGTTTCTAAAAACCATGTCATTGCGCTCTCTCCAAATTTTCCAAATGACATGCAGAGCAATAAAGTTCTAAATATTTCTATCTATACCCATATCCACATTTTTCCATTGGATAAAAATATCCCACATGCAGCCAGGGAGAACCCAGTCTTAATTCCAAGTACTTAGAACAATATTCCAAACTTCCCACGAAAAAGGATAGGAAAAAAAAAGATGAAAAGTATTTTCCTCCTCCCTCAAACAAAGGAAGCAATGATTAACCAACATCATCCCCCTCTTTTGAAGATGATCCAATGTAATAATATTATTCTACAAAACCAACCAATAAAAAAGGTTAATTTTAGCTATCAATCTCTTATCCAAAAAAGGGGGAGGATCTAACTAGTCCAAAAGAAGAGTTATAGCTGAGACAACAGTATAAGACCAAGAGGGATGAGAAACTCATATCAAAGCATCCTCCATTGTTGGTTCAAGTTTCAACACATTGAGATATAACATCAAAGGTTTAAGGTTGTCATCCACAAGTGCTAGATCAACCCACGACTGATTCTGCCAATAATTACAAACCCAAGGGCCAAATCTTTGAATAAACTCCTCAATGAGAGGAAGAATATTAAGGATAGAAGAGAGAAGAGAGTTCCAAAGTCAACTATCCTCCCAAAACTTAATATTGTAGCCATTACCCAACATCCACTTCGCCCCCAGGAGAGTAGTACTTTTTGCTTGCTAGATACTATTGCAAATGACATAAGCATTAATCCTAATATCTGAGTTCAGAAAATCTACAATGTAGGTGAAAGGGAAGAGGTACTTTTTAACAATGATTTGGCTCCATTCCTTCTTCTCACCATAGATCCGCTAGATTTGTTTGGCTAATAAAGCAATATTAAGCACCCCAATCAGATGAATCCCCAAACCCCTCCATTTTATTGGTTTGCACATTTTTTCCCTAGTCACCAAAGCCAACCTTTTTCTATCCTCAATGCTAGACCAAAGGAAGTTCCTTTGGATTTTCTTAATAAAATTGGCAAATTTAGAAGGAATTTTGAAAATACTCAAAGCATAGATAGGCATACTTTGCAAAGAGTCTTTCAAGAGAATAAGTTTACCAGCTTGACTCAAGAGAGCACCTTTCAAACTAGCCAACTTTCTATTGAACCTAATGAGCCTCTAAAATGCCATCTTTCTAAGTTCTTTTTTATTTCCTTTCAAGCAGTTTGTTTGCAAACATACATGAATTTATGGTTTTCAAGCATATGAACTTATGGTTTTTATATGTATATTTTATAAATGTGAAGAAATGAAGGAAAAATGTGGATGGTTAAAAGACATAATATATTTTCTTGAATTAATGGACAGGAATGGTATAATGCAATAGTTATGTATGCTAATGAATGTTCCTTTGCCTATGTTATGTTTTGGGTAGTTTCCTTCCTATAGCCATAGGCCATGCAAGAGTATTAATTAGAACTTTACACTTTCTTCCTAATATTAATGATGTGGATATATATATGTATGGAAGGTTGTGTGCGCATTGATTATTTTGTAGGTATTTATCATGGGAATTCAAGGATTGACATTATGGTGCTGGAATAGTCAAAGCTAGCCATTGCTGCAAGAACTTTGCAAGCATGGAAAGTCTAATACTATTTCCTATTGCATGCAACACATCGATTTAGTACCCTCAATGTGCTATGTTCTGGGAAGATTTATTCCTGATTAATGCTATTTCTATTCTAAAACTTTATGAATATGTAATATGTTAGGCCATTTTTCCAGTCGTTGCAAAATCCTTTAAAATGGCCTTTTCTCTGTAAATTTTGAGGTTGTCTTGCCTAGCCTGCAGTCACAGTTTTAACTTGCAAAGGAAATCCACTTGATTCATGGTGTGTGTGTCTTGCCCTATGTGTTTCATGTGTCACCTTGCTTCAGCCCAAGTCACGTCTGCTAATTCATAAAACCCAGAAAGTTAGTCGAGTTTCATGCTCTACAGGAAATGTTTTCAAAATCTGCCACAGTGTCGAAAACCCATAGTGTTTTCTAAATTCCTATGTGTTTTCGATCTTTTGCCAAAAACCTGTGTTGTTTTTGACCCTTTGCCTTCAAGCTTTTATGCTCTTGTCTTTTGGTGCCGAAAACTGTGTGTTTTCAACTATGTTTTAACTGCGCAAGTCTGATGTGGATGGTAGGTCCAGGCTCTTCTTGATTGGCTATCGCATGGCCACATGTCAGACTTTTTTGACATGCAATCATGCGACCACTTGCCACCTGGCCGTGCGGGTCCCAATTTTTGTTCAGCTACCTGGCGGTTTATTTTGCTTTAGTGCACAAGTGCGATGTGTGGTGGGACCTAGTTTCTGAATTGCGCAGAGGGTCCTGACATGTCAGAGCATCAATGGTTGTCGTTAAAGTGTGAAGGATTTGTCAAGGCTATGCACTTTTGCAACAACCGTCTGATCCTCTGAAAGGGTAAGGTTTCTTTGGCAGTGGTCCCGGAGGTGGACATGTGGCAGCCTATGATTGGCTGTCGCATGATCACATAGCCCATTTTTTGGCTATGCGATCATGTGACCACTTGCCACGTGTCCCGAGGGCCCATTGATAGAGTGGTGTTGGTTGCAGTTTGGTGGCAGTTTCGATGGTGGTTACAGTAGCGGTCTGCAGGTTGCCGCATGTTCGCATAGCCCATTTTTGGGCTATGCGATCATGCAATAGGTTACCACGTGTGCTAGGGCCCGTTTGTGGCTGTTTGGTGGGCTCAGTTGCAGGTGGTGATGAGGCTTGTTAGGTGGGCCCCTTGGCTTTTGTTGCAGAGGTATGCATTTTGTGCAGTGGGTCCAATTTGCCAGGTAGTTCTTATGTGCCATGGTGATCTGAGTTGGCAGGTTTTCATTCGTCCGCGTGTTGATGAGTTGGTTTATGTCAGAGGGTCCACATTGAAAGCTTTTAATCTAATGGTCGACATATGATCGCAAGGAATATTCCAAGCCTTTACGATCATGCGCCATCCATCAAATTTTATTCCATTTTGCCAGGTTGCCTGTTGTGCGAGTGGGACCGTATGCCATGTGGTGCTTAGTTGTTGTGTTCCTATTGGTCAACGTGGATGTGCTCAGAAGTGGGGCCATTGTCAGAGGGGTCTATGATGAGGATGGATCCTACGGTCGACGTAAGTTCACATGGGATTCGTCAGAGCTATGAGATCTTACACCAACTATTCATCTTGATGCCTAAGGAAAGTGGGTCCTGTGTCAGTGACTGGGCGTGAACTGCAAATGAAATGGTGACATGTGGCATCTGGTGGGCCCAAGTGCAGTCTAGTGTTTGGTAGAATTGTAAAATCTGGCGGTGCCGACAAATTTAATGTGGTCGCGCATTCACGAAAAGATAAGGGGGATTCGCTAGTTTGTCTGGCGATTGCGCGAATGATGGTCGAGAGGTCGCTAAATGTTTAGCGAATTGGAGAGGGTCCTTTGTCACCAGTTCACTAAGTCTAGTGGGGCCACTTTTAGGGGGAGATCTTAAAGCCGCGAAGGAGGTTTGATCAGACGGCTATGTTTTAAAGCTGGTCTCAGTTTGAACGCGGGTCATCGTTCTCTACAAGTGCCATGGATTTATCCATTGTGGTTCAAATTCAAATTTTTCTGAGAGCTTTCAGCACTAGAAAGTACCAAATTTATGGAATTCATTGCAGAAGTGACCCTGTTCGGTGAGAAATGACTAGTTTTCTATTTGCGGTGTGGTCCAGGGTGTGGTTGGATCATTTGCAGAGCTTGTACCGTTGTAGTTGTGTTCTCAAGGCATGTTTCAGGGTGTCCTTTTGAGCCCAGTTTTATGATCCCTTGTACTTGCAGAGGAGATTTTCATGATTGTGGATCAGTTCTAGTTTCCTGTGTTTCCTGCCCCTGTAATAACTTTTTAGACCGTTTCCAGCAGGTTGGGTGGTTGAGACCCTAACCCTAGCTGCCTGAAGCTTGTTGCATCCAATCTTGAGGATCCCAAGGCAGCTAGTGGTATAAGTAGTTGAGTTTTTGTCTTTCTCTAGGTTCCTTTCTTCCACAGTTGTGGGGACTGGTTCCATGAATGTTCTTCCTGCAATGTATTTTCCTTCTTCTCTGCATACAGGGTGTTCCCTCTGTCCTTTTTGGCTATGGGAATATAATGAAATTGTAATAGATGTCTTATGTATGAGATTGCAGCATACTTGTTCTTGTATCACATTATCTCCATTTGGGTTTTAGACTTATAGATTACAGCATCAAGGGTGTGTACTCTTTCTACTTGCATTTCCAGTGAGTGTCTACAATAGAGTTGTTTTCACAGAAGCAACTAAGTCTAGGACTGGTGTTTAGATATGTATGGGCTAGGGTATCTAAGATGCATCATGCTTGTCTTCCAGTGGATGCTAGTTAATGTATTACTTATTCCTAGGTCTTCCTTTGGATAAGTGATAACATATTTGGGTGCACAGGTGGTTTGGTAATGTATGATCTGGTCAGGGTGAGTGTGTTGTCTTCTTGTTTCATAGCTCTATTGCAGTGAAGTGTTTGACTCTTCTGCCCATTGGATAAGGCACTAATCTATGAGAGACTTAGGATACTCTAGGGGTCCATTTAACCCAACATCAATCATTGAAATGAAATCCTTTCCCTTCATGTTGGTAGTAGTAGTAGGAGGTCCTGTCTAGTTCTCAGACTCATTGCATGCAGAGTAGGTTATTGCATCAGATTTGGTTTCATTGGGGTATAGGATACCTACAGGGGTCTCGAAACTATTCCAAAATAATACATCTGCAGGCCTTTTGTTCATCAACTCAAGAAGAGTCATGAGTGTGTAGATGAGGCAATACCTGCTTGAGTGATGTGGAGCTCGAAGCAGAAGGAGGATGTTCTTTATCCTCATCAATTGGCCCTTTTTCCCTTGTCAGACTTTGGAGTGAAGACTAACCAGTTTGTCAATCATAGTGTAAACCTGGCACCATGTGGGAACAAGTTTTAAAGGCCAACATAATGATCCTCATTTATAGAGTGATCTTAGATTTAGGAGGTAGTTGTAGTTTTTCTTCAAATAAATGACTATTGTAACTCTTTGGAGTTAGTCAATTTTTTGAATAGAACTATTGTAGCTGTAATACTATTTTACTTTCAATCAAGTGTACTCATTTTCCATGAATGAATAGAATGCACAGTTTGAGTTTAAATCTTTTATCTTGATTGTATTTTCCATTCATTCATCCAAGGGGGCCCACTTGGTGAGTGAATTTATCTATTAGAGTAGAATTCATTTTCATGCTTGTTTAGAAGTGAAGTAGAACTCTATTGTTCTGGCAACCACTAGTAACAGAACTAGTAGACTCTTCCTACAACATATGAGGTTAGAGTAACTCCTACCCATGAGTACTTGCTTTGCTAGAGTAACTTATTTACTGGTTTTAGCATATATTTCATGAAGCTCAAAGTACTTTAATTCTATAGAATAGTCATAAGATTAAGAGAGTTTGAAGCATATACTTTGTGAATGCCATTCCAAGTTCATGTCCCTGGTCAATAATTAAATGAGACTGAATAATCCATTTAGCAAGCATTTAGGGTGTCCAATCCTGAAATGGGTAGTCCAATGCCATAGGTTTCCAATACCATTATTTATCCAAGAAGAACCTCTCCACAAAATTTAACCAAAAAGAATCAGTCGGCTTAAAACCTAGAGGGAGACCAAGATAAATAGCAGTAAACTTCCCAATGGAACAACCAATCATCCTAGCTATACAATGTTGTCCATCCACAAGTGTGTTAATAAAGAAGAAAGAACTCTTCTCCCACTTGATAGATTGTCATGTGATAGACGAGTAAAGGGAGAGGGATTTCTTCACATTTCTAGCTTCAGAGATTGAAGAAGAGCCCATAATCACTGTGTCATCAACAAACTGCTCATGGGAACAAGTATTCGAAGTCAAATAAGGCTTAATGCCTTCAATAAAACCTTTCCCAACCATACTCTAAAAAAAAAGACCAAGGCATTCAGCCATAATAGAAAAGATTATAGGAGATAATGGATCACCTTGATGAATCCCTCTCAAAGGTTTGAAAAAACTAGAAGAAAACCCATTAACAATCACAACCATAGTAGCATTACTTATGAGTTGGCTAACCAACTTGATGAATTTATCATAGAATCCAAAAGCCTTGATAACTTTCAATAACAAAGACAAATCCACCCTATCATATGCCTTAGACAGATCTAATTTCAAAATAAAACCATGATTCTGAGAAGAAAGAGAAGAATGAATCACTTCATGAACTTTAATGATAGAAGCCAAAATTTGTCATCCTAAGGCAAAACTGCTCTGTTGAGGAGAGATGATTTTAGGTAGAACAAAAAGAAATCTCATTGTAATCACCTTGGAGAAGATTTTATAGATTGAGTTGCAGAGACTGATTGATCTAAAAGAATCCACATTTTCCACACCAAGTTTTTAAGCAATAAGAAAAATGAACGTAGCATTCAATTCCTTCAAAAGGGATCTCGAACCAAAGAATGCCTTGACCACGTTACTAATATCCAAGCCAACAATACCCCAAAAATTTTGAAAGAAAAAAAGGGGAAAGCCATCCAAACCTAGAGATTTCTCACCTTCAAAAGAAAAAAATAGCTCTTTTAATCTCTTCCACTGAAGGGATGGCAACGAAAGACTTATTATCTCCTTCATCCAATAGGGAGGGAATGGAATCAAGAATGAGATTTTGATATTCAAGAAATAAAGAATAGTCTTTAGTCAGAAGAGAAGAAAAAAAGGAAAACATGGCATTAGAAATATCCTTATCATTTTTCATAGCACCAGACAGCAGGTGAATGTTGGAGATTCTATTGGAGGTCCTATGCTTAGAAGCAGTGATATGGAAGAAACAAGTATTGTTATCTCTATCTTCTAGCCACAAAGATCTAGATCTTTGTCTCTAGTAGACTTCCTCCTTAGAGATGATATTATGAAGTTTAGCCAAAAGAATCTCTTCTTTATCCTTAGTAACTTGGGAGAGACTAGCCTATTGAATAGAGTCTTGAATGGAATCCATCTCATCCTTAAGAGAGTTCTTAGACTTGAAGATACCCCCAAAAAATAATTTACTCCAATATTTGATGTTTACCTTAATGTGATTGAGTTTCTTGGCCACTTTGAACATAGTAGAACCCTGGATTTGGATATCCCACCACTCTTTAATCCTGATCTCAATATCTAGATGGTCCAACCAGATCTTCTCAAACCAAAAGGGAACCCTTTTAGAAGTGGCCAAAGGATTCACCACAAAGGAGATGGAAAAATGATCAGACCCCACTTTAGTAAAAGAGGATAAAGAACAACAAAATCTATCAAACTAGTCACCAAAAATGAGGGCTCTATCCAACCTAGCTTGAATAAAATCCTTACCAATCCAACTATTTGACTACATATGATTCAAACCTTGAAGATCAGCATCTAATAACCCATGTCTATTAATCATGTCTATAAGGTCATGTCTCCCTTCCATCTGGCTCTAAGAATCTACTCCCCCAGCTTTTTCAATGACCTTAAGTGGGGATTTGAAATCACCCATCAATAGCTAGGGAGAATCTAGAAAGGAGAGTCTGTAATTCTCAATAACCTTCTAGAATTTATTCCTACCAACCTTATAATTAGGAGCATAAATATTACTGATAACCCATTCAAAACCAAATCTAATGCATGGACAAACTTAATACTAAGGATATTCTTATCCACACACAAAATCTCACCTTTAACATTGTAGAGGTTCCAAAAAACTACTAGACCACCAGACGCACCTTCGAAGCTACAACCAACCACCCCACCATTTTGAAGATTATAATTTTCTCCACTTTTTCTTCACCATTTTAGACTCCTAGATTAGAATAATATCAAGTTTTTGGTCTCTGGCTAGGTTTCTCAAAATGTCCTGCTTATGAGGACCATTCAGGCCCCTAATGTTCCAAGATATTATTCTCATTTATAAATAGGAGAACAAGAATCATGGATGGTGAGTTGTCTCCCATCCACTATATCCTTTTTACTTTCCCTTTCTCTAATTTATTTGTTAGAAATTATACCTATGGACTTTGGCAAAGATCCCACATTAGCCACCATGCTTCGAGTAGTCACACCCTTTGAACCTGGTGTTGAAACCTCAATCAGATGCTTTTTTCATATTTTTTCTTTGAACCTATTGAATCTAGGGAGCCTCATTCGAATCATTGAGAAACTCAAAACTACCTCTATCTAAGGAGTAATCCTCCCCACTACCCGATAAAGTACCTAGAGCAGAGGAACACTCCTCATCGTTAGATTTAACAAGATTCTTAGAGGTGAAAGGATCCTTCATAAACACAAGATCGAGTTGAGTTTCATGAGAACTAACAACAACCTCCAAAATAAGATCAAAGTCAAAATTACTCATCTGGATGGGAAAAACAACTTCCAATGGAAGAGGAGGCAAAGATGATAGAGAAATAATGGGAGAACCCCCATCCCCCCGGGGTAAAACCTGACTATCAACAATAACCAGCTCCTCTGAAGCCTTAACAAGAGAACTGGAAACACCACACCCAGCCAACACATCAATTTATTCTTCCTCTAGGGCTTCCTTTCTTTTAGCAAGCCCGAAAACCTCTTCGCCCTTCCCCAAAGAGAAGTCAACTCTAGGTTCACTGGAACTTGCAACCATAGCTCCATAGGATTGGGTTTTTCCTTCTAGATTTGTTTGACCTCCTTTTTAAGGATCTCATCTTTAGAAACAATGGCCTTAGGATCCTTCTTAACCTTGTGAGGGTAGTTTTTGGCCAAGTACCCATCTTCTTACAAAAAAAATAGGAGAACGGGAGGGACTCAAACTCCACCTCTTGCTCCCACTTCCCCAACTTAGAGTTAATAGAAATAGACACCAAAAAATGATCAAACTGACATATATTCACGCAAACCCTAGAAAAAACCAACTTGTTTTTTGCCATAGTTGAGGGATCAAGAGACAATAGTTCACTGCCAAAGGAAGAAGCCAACCCCTTAAGGACATCCTCATTCCAGTATTCTAGGGGTAAGCTAGGGAATCTAACCTAAACTGGTGCCACCATGAAGAAATTGTCACTATAATTCCAATTAGGGGATCAGGTCCTGAATTCCAAAGCAATTCTACCAAAAATCCAAGGACCCCCACATAAAACAAAGTCCAAATCAACCTTATTGTTTAAAATAAAGGAGAGAAAACCCTTGGGTAGAGCAGGTATGTCAACCGGGCCTTTAAGCACCCATTTCCTATGTACAAAAGTCTACATGGCTTTAATATTAGAACAGGGGCCCAAAAATTTACCCACCAGCATAAGATCCATGGAAGAAACTGAAGAATCCACAAGAAAATCAGGAACAAAGATGGAGAAGACACTATTCTAGAAATCCCCAGTCACCTCCACATTAGGAAAAGAAGTCAAGCCAAAAGATCTCTTCCCCACTAGGTTAGACTACTTAACAGAATTAGATAAACCACCTTCCTTACCGTTAGTGGTCGCACCATTCAAACCTTCCCCACCAAGTGGGTCCCCAGAAATAATCTTATCCTTTGACTTCTTCACTAGCGAAGATGAACCTACAACACATGAGGTGTCCCTAGACCCAGACAAAGGACCTATATCCAAAGCGCAATGTAGGGAAAGAGAAAATTGGTCCTTCAAAACTCCTGTAGGACCCAAACCCAAGGAAAGGGAAGCAACCTAAAGAACAAGATGATCCTAGGGATTCCCAGAATCACCTGAAAGAGAATCTAACACCAACAAGCCAAAACGAGCCCCATTTGACTTTAAGGACAACATAAAAGGAGACACCAGGGACCCTTTCATGTTATGCCAAAAAACCAAACTATCCCAGCCACAAAAACATCACATCGACCACCATGACCAACAAGAGAAGAGCAGGAATTTGATTTTTTCCCGCTCGAGTGATCTCCCATTTTTTCGCTTATATCCCTTATTAATTTATTAAATAAAAAATGTTAATTCATTAAAATAATAACTAATAATTAAATATATGTAAACTAATTTACCAATATAAACTTGGATAGGAAAAATTACAAATTCAAATTGAAGAAATTGAAAATAATATTCAGCATGAATTAAATTTATAAATTACCCTCTTTTCATCCAAAAAGTAGCTACAGTTTTTGAAAAATTCTCTCCTTGCTAGATAAGATATCCATAATGGAACAACTAAAATTTCAATTAAAACTCACTTGCATTATCGTTATGATGATTATTATCATCATCATCATAATAATCCATCAAATCATCATAATCTAAAAAATGATACCAATCAAATTCAAACTCCCTCTCACTCACTCTCTCCTCAAAATCATCATATTTGGTATTGTGAATGCATAGTTGAGTAAATAAGATTTGCAATATACCGAGGCTTTTCCATTCTTCACCTGCCTTCACTCCCATTAAAAATGCCTTCTCAAAACTAGAAATGGGTAGCATATATATATCCATGGAAGCCAATATGGAATTCCTAATGGCAGATGGAAAATAATCTCCAAACTCAGTCTCTAGAGCATCAAGATATGCCCAGATCCTAGCATGTTGTAGAGAATCATAGAGTTATCGAGCCAGAGTTGTTCTGCTGTCTGGGCCTCAGTGGTTGATAAATACATCATATTTCTTTGCAGTAAGGGATGATTTTATCTTCTTGTTGGGAGGCTCAAGCACCACAAATGGATTGTACTCTTCTCCTCCTCGACCAGATCTGGAAGTCGAAGCCATTGATAGATAAGTGATCCTCTAGTTAAAATTGGATAAATGAAGAAAAACCCTATTCTTATAAACAAAGAATCCATTACTTCAATAGGTAAGAGTATGGAGATAAATATACAAGATAAAGGTAAAGTTTATGGAGTGGAGTCTGTGCTTCCATGTTATTGGCTGGTGTCTCTACTTTATTCTACAACAATGGGGTCTCTACTTGCTTCCATGATAATGATAAAAAGGTAAAGTTTAGGGAGTGGGGTCTCTGCTTGATTCCACATTATTGCCTTGCATTAGGAAAGAAAAATGTGGAATCATTTGGCAAGTCAAGGAAAGTGTAGTTATAGAATGAGTGTGGAATTAAGGAAGAAGAAAGAGTTAGGAAAGTTCACAGAGTCCAGTTTGTGTTTCCACATTATTGCCTTGCAATAAGCAAGAAAATTGGAAAATCAGTCAGCAAGTCAACAAAGACAAGAGTAGTTCATACTATATCAGTGACCCCCATATAATCCCTGTTCCTCACATGAAATTAAACTAGTAGTTGCACGGGGAGCCGAAAGAGTGGTTTTTTAACATAAAAATTTTAAAAATTTGAAATGAAATTTTTTATTAATTTTTTTTTTCAAAAAAAGCATATATCTATTTTTTTAAAATCTCAAAAATTATCTTTAATGTAACTTTTTTTATAAAGTCGAGATTCATATGCACTAAGGTTTTGAAAACTATGGAAAATACAACCAGCATCAATATGCACTAAGGTTTTGAAAACCATGGAAAATACATACATATTGTTAAAAGCATGTTAGATAGAAGAAAAGTTTTGAAAAAGCCTTCTCTGCATTTTGAGTGTTGAAAAAATGGGTGTTGTACACCTTGCATAATAATGCATATAATTATAATATTCTTTTTTATTATGTCAATGTTGCACCTATGAGCACTTCAATGGACATGCAACGTGTAGAGATTCTTTTAGAATATTCTTAGGGCCACTTTATGCTTTCTTGTAACATTGTAATATTATATTTGATATATTATTTAATATTAGAAAAAGAAATAAATAAAATGTCTAATATTAAATGTGATTTCAAAGGGTTAGGTAGCACATGGTTTATGTAATACTACTTGGTGGTTTTCTCAAATCATATTTCTATAAAAGAAATAACAAGGGTAGTTAATGAGATAAGCAAAGTTTATGGTTTGTGGAGGTTGGTAACATGACATGGGATGTGTGCTTGCTTGCTTGCTCACATGGCATACTAACTTATAGCTAATATTATTAAATCTTTCATGGATACATTATAATGTTGCGTTGTTGAATAATACATGGATGATGGATACTTTTGGAGGTTGATTTTTCCCCTCGTGAGGGTTTTCCCAGGGTATATCTTGTGTCACAATTTTGTGGGTATGTAGTCTAATCTCTTGCATGTGGATTCAAAGTGTTTATTTGTTTGAAATATTAAATAGGAATTATGGAAATTGTCATATGTTGGCTACATGTTTCCTTGCAAATGGTATCATAGCCATGGTTTTGGTTGTATAACCCAAGGAGTGTTGTAATAACTGAGAGGGGGGGGGGAGGGGAGAGCTGGGGGGTGAATCAGTTAGATCAGTTATCCTATAGTCCCAAATACAAAGACGTAATCCATAAAATAATTCAACCAAATTATGTAGCTCGATAACATATAATTTCAATCTATCTATCTACTTTACCGATTACTAGTAAATATCCAAATGTGATTATCGACTAAATAAATTATGCAGTATGCAAAGTATGATAGAAAAACAATCATAACAAGTAACACATAACACAATGATTTAACATGGAAACCATGTTAAGGGAAAAACCACCTGGTACTGGTAACCCAAAATATTTCACTCTTCTGAAGTGAGCTCGGTGAGGAGCCAACCTTGTTAAAGGTTACAATACACATTGTTAGGTGTAGCCTACTTAGAGGATTTATCACTAACAATTAGATTTTGACTAGCATTCACTATGGTGTCAACAAGATAACACTTTAGATTCAATAGAATGTCATAGGGTAGAACATAAGACTGTCATGTCCACTTGGTTAAGAGATTTTATGAATCAATGGTTAAACTTATACAGTAATGATCTAATTCAATTATGACTTAATTGTAGATATTCAGATCTACGCTAAGCCATTGGAAATAATCCTTCGATCAGTAAAAAATTCACTTCCTTCAATATTTCAACATAATTTGACTCAGTAAATGATTCTCTAACGCTCGGTAAAACTCTGCAGCTCGGTTCTTCAATAACCAGTTTGGTCAGGCATGCATGAAAATAATCTTCAGGTGAATTCTCTGTAGTCTCCTTCTTCTGGCATAGTTTCAACAATGAAACTCATATCTCTTATATAGATAGGTAAAAAAATTTCTTATCAACCATTATATTTTTCCGCTTAATCTCCTCCATCCATTTTTTCGCTTAAAGCTTCCTTGGTAGATGTGTTCATAACACATTTCAATCTCATCCTTTAGATCATCTTCAAAAAAATTTAGTCATGGATCTCATAACAAACTTCATCCTTAACCTCAAAATCATAACAATATCTAGCTCATCATATTCAATCGGCTCATCTTAGCATGTAATATTTTCATCCATAATTAGTTAAAATAGAATTGCTTTGGTGATAACTAGTTAGACTAGCTTGGTTAATACTATCACTCGGTATATGCTACACTAGCTCGATGTATAATTAAATCTTCAATTACTGACCACATTGACTTGTTCAATTTTAAATCTCTTCTTCAAGATAGATTAATGCAACATGCTTAATTCAACAATATATAGTCATAGCCTCATCAAATAAGTTACCCAATTTTTACCTTTTCCTTCTCTGTCATATTCATCTTTTCCTCATGTAGATATCTCTATTCTTCATCTTTTCTTCTTCAACACATGTTTAGATGTTTGTAACTAACATGATAAGTACTATCAAGACTATTTGACACCAATGATAATATATTGAATGATCAAATCATCTTACATATCATTTTAGTACTCAATGATCTCTAATCATAGTTCTTCAGTTCATCTAGATATTCAATCAATTGTAGTTCATCAATCTCTCCCTTTGACATAGATGGCAACACAAGAAATATGAAAATATGTCATACACATACCAAACATGTATTCTAAAACTATGTAAGTAAATGTTGTAGCTCGGTAAGCTCTCCTTAGCTTGATATTTAATATGTTTAATCACTACAAAACATAACAGTATTACATGTAGACTCTCTCCCTCTAGATTTGATCTTTTCAGTTCTCAGATTCTTGTTCTCAGCATCAAATATTCAAACTCTCTGCCTTTTCCTGATCTCTCTCCTTTTGATGTTTCATTTTATTTTCATATCTAAAATCTCTCCCTTTGACAACAATGCCAAAGAAAACAACTCTAAATAGCCAAGTTAATCTTTTTTGTTCGGTGCATATCAGTCAGTCAAGTACCTTTAGTGTAGAGATAAACAAATTTCTAGCCTCTATAATCTTTCACAACCTTAGACAAAATCCAAAGTGTGAGCTATGTGCATCAACATGAATGATCTTCTGATAAGTATAGGTTAATGCAACCTTCTAATTACCTCAGTGATCGATAAACAAGGGACAGACCCCAAGTCTAGTCCTCAAATATTCAAATGTGTCCTTTGATAATGCTTTAGTAAAGATATCAGCAAGTTGTTCCTTAGATGTTACAAACTCTAGTTTCACTTGCTTCTCTTGAAATTGTTCCCTCAAGTAGTGATACTTAATAGATATGTGCTTTGTTTTAGAATGCATCATAGGATTCTTTGAAATGTTTATAGTGCTACTGATGTTATCACAATATATAATCACTGACTTAGTTATTACCTCATTGATTCCTTCCATCACTTGTCTAATCCATGCAATATTAGAAAAAATTGTAGTAGTAGAAACATACTCTACTTCAGCAGTAGACTGAGAGATACATGCTTGTTTCTTGCTTATCCAAGTCACAAGCCTATCTCCTCAAAAGAATGCTCCACCGGTTGTGCCCTTCCGGTCATCTAAGTTTCTAGCCCAATTTGCATCGGTGTAAACTATCAGTTTAAATTTGCCTTTCTTAGAATACCATAAACCATATTCTTCAGTCTTCTTCAAGTATCTCATAATTCTTTTAATTGCAACCATGTGTGAATCTTTAGGATTAACAAAAAATCTTGCCACAATCCCAACTACTTGTGCAATATCAGGCCTACTATGTACAACATACATCAGTTTCCTAGTTAGAGATCAGTACAGTGTTTGATTTACTTCTCCAGATTCATCATCCTTTGTCAATTTACATCTAGTGACCATTAGTGTTCCTACTAGTTTTTCATCCTCCATGCTAAAGGTTTTCAATACTTCTTTAATCTATTTTTATTGTGTCATGAAAATCTCATCTTTCTGTTGTATAATCTGCAAACCTAGAAAGAATTTAATCTCTCCAAACATTGACATCTCAAATTCCTTTCTCATTTCATCAGCAAAAGATTTGGAAATCTGATCTTGTCCACCAAATATTATATCATCAACAAATATTATAGCAATCAAAATCTTATCATCAAAATCTCCTTTCATATACATATTATTGTTTTCACTAGTTCTTACAAAGAAAATACTGATAAGATAAGCATGTAGTCTTTCATACCATGCCCTCAGTGCTTGCTTCAATCCATATAAATCTTTGTGCAGTCTACATACCATGTCTTTTTGATTTGGATCAACAAACCCTTCCTATTGTTCTATGTAGACCTCCTCTTCAAGAATTCCATTCAGAAAAGTTGATTTCACATCCATTTGATATACCGTGAATCCCTTATGTGCAGCATAAGCAAGTAATATCCAAACTCCTTCAAGTCTTGCAATAGGTGAAAATGTTTCACCATATTCTATTCCTTCTTCTTGTGCATATCCCTTGAAAACAAGTCTTGTCTCACTCCTTGTAACTTCTCCTTTCTCATTCAATTTATTCCTGAAAATCCACTTAGTACCAATAAAAATTTTATCTTTCGGTCTAGGTACCAAAGTCCATGTCTTATTCTTTTCAATTTGTTCAATTTCTTCCAACATAGTATTTATCCATTCCTCATTTTCAAGTACATCCTTAACATTATTTAGTTTAAACTCACAAACTAAGCATGTGTTTTATCTTAACTTAATTTGGGTCATCATGCCATCTTGCTTATCTCCAATGATTTGATTCTCTAGATGGTGTCTTCTAACAAATTTTTCTAGCACTTGTTCTCTCATTTGTTCATCATTTAGCTCAGGTACATTTCCCTTCTCGATAGCTATTTCCTGATTCTTGGTTTGCATTTGCTAACCTTTAGTAGCATTTTCCTAATGCTTGGTAGACTTATCCTGTGGCTTTAGTAGATATTTTGGATCTTTAACATAACTAAACCTACCATAGTCTTCCGGTTCCTTCATGCTTTCTTCATCATTCTTTTCAGCAAAATCATCATCTCTTACATTAGAAATTTTAATCATCTTTTTAGTAACCTTATTCAAATGTTTATAAGCTTTACTCTTAGTAGAATATCCTAAGAATAAACCTTCATCACCTTTGGAGTCAAATTTACCATTCCTATCATCTTTCAGAATATAACACTTACTACCAAAGATTCTAAAATAACTTACACTCGGTGTGTATCCAAACCATAACTTGTAAGGTGTCTTATTTGTGTCTTTCTTCAATTGAGCTTGGTTTAGGACATATACTATAGTGAAAATTACCTCTGTCCAGTACATTTGTGCAACATGTTTCTCAATCATCAAGGTTCTAGCACAATCAACAATTTATCGATTCCTCCTTTCAACAATTCCATTCTACTGTGGTGTTTTTGGTTCAGAAAAATTCCTTTTGATTCCATGCTCATTACAAAATTTAGTGAATTCATTAGAAATAAACTCACCTCCTCTATCAGAACTTAATCATTTCAATACTTTCCTAGTTTCTTTCTTAACTTTAGCCTTATACCATTTGAACAATTTGAATGCCTTAGATTTTTCTTTTAAGAACATAACAATCATCAATCTAGTATAGTCATCAACAAATAAAATAAAGTATCTATCACCATAGTAGCTTTCAATTCTCATAGGACCACATAAGTTGGTGTGAACCAACTCCAAAATTCATTTAGATGAATAGTCCTTACTTTTGAGACTAGATTTGGTCATCTTTCCCTTTTGACATTGATGACACATAACATGATAAGGTTTTGCAAGTTTAGGAAATCCCCTAAATTTTCTCTTTCTATTGATCTTAATTATGTTATCAAAATTTATATTACATAACCTCTTATGGCATAACCATGCATCT
Organism: Chamaecyparis obtusa; assembly: GCA_027943335.1. Lineage (NCBI taxonomy): Eukaryota > Viridiplantae > Streptophyta > Pinopsida > Cupressales > Cupressaceae > Chamaecyparis > Chamaecyparis obtusa. The sequence goes on along the minus strand of BSBK01009439.1, from coordinate 604,815 downwards.
TCATTTTTCACCAGTAAACAAGAAGTCTCATCATTCTCAAGATAGAATAAATTACCTTTTGATTGTCCTCCAGTGCCAACAAGTGTTCCATTTTCATCATATATTTTCACCTTTTTTTATCTCAAATGCACCTCTATGACCTGAGTTATTCAGTTATGCTACACTCAAAAAATTGTAGTTAAGTCCTTTTACCTAGTATGTATTATCACATCTAATTCTATCATTCAACAATATTGATCCTTTTCCTTTTACCATACATGGTGTATCATTTCCCATTTTTACTGATCCTCCATTATAATGCTCAAGATGTTCAAACTTATATTCATCACTAGTCATGTGATGTGTACAACCACTATCTATGATCCAAGTATCATTCTTACTAACTTTAGAGACAAGTGATGTTTCTACATACCTTTCCTCTTCTTCCAAATCATCTTTCATTGCAACCAATACTACCTCAACATCATCATCAGTGTCAGTGTCAGTGTCATCATCATCATCATCAACAAAGTCACAAGCCTTCTTACCTTTGTCTCTGTTGTCTCAAGTGTCTCTGTTGTACTATCAATTTCCTCTATTATTCCATTTGTTATTCCTTCTTCCAAATTTTCCATCACCAGCTCAGTCTTTATCTTCTTCTTTCCTGTTAGGACACCTAGTAGCAATATAGCCAACTTCTTTACAATTAAAACAAGCTAAAGGTAACTTTCCCTTATATCTTCCTTTACCTTTCTGTAGTCTTCGGGCCATTAGTGCTTCAAGTACATCAAGCTCGTCATTAGTGTTACTATCACTTTCATTCTTTATATTATGCTCACTTCAAGATTACCAATCTTAAGAGATGACATAAAAGTAGACTCAACACTCAGTACAACACTATTATCAAAATTATTCAGTTAAAAAATTGTTAACTTTCCAATTAGACTATCAAGAGTAAGAGTGCTATTAGGTGCAGACCTCATTTCATGAATAACAAATATTTTGATTGCATAGACATGCAACAAGGTTCTCAGTATCTTACTTATCATAGTCTATTCATCAATAATTCCTCTAGCTCCTCGAATAGCATTGAATACCTATTTGATTCAGTTTGAGTATTGTGTAATGTTCTCTACTTCCTTCGTCTTCATATCATCAAATCAGCCTCTCAATCTTTAAGCTTTGGCTCTCATCACATTCACATCACCACCATGAACTAAAGCAAGTTTATCCCATATCTATTTCATTGTAGTGCAATCTTTGACATCCTCAAATTCAACATCAGATAGAGCAACAACAATCTCTATCATAGTAATGTTGTGTTCATGTTTGTATTTTAGTTGATCAAGAGTTAAAGGTCCAACATTTGGTTGTATGTAGCCATTCTCAAGTAAATGTAAGGCATAATCTCCAATTCCAAATATGTGAAGTCTCATCCGGCTTTGCCATGTAGTAAATTTTTCCTTGTTCAGCTTCGACAATTCCCTCTTATACATCTTGTGATCTTACTACTCAAGTCCTTAAAACTTTCTTCCAAGCAACAAAAATTACTCTAATACAATTGTTAGAATAACTGAGAGGGGGGTGAATTAGTTATATTATTTATCCTATAGTCACAAATACAAATATGTACTCTACAAAACAATTCAACCAAATTATGTAGCTCGGTAACATATAATTTCAATCTGTCTATCTACTTTACCGATTACCAATAAATATCCAAATGTGATTGCCGACTAGACCAATCATGCAGTATGCAAAGTATGATAGAAAAAAAATCATAACAAGTAACACATAACACAATGATTTAACATGGAAACCATGATAAGGGAAAAACCACCTGGGACTGGTAACCCAAAATATTTCACTCTTCTGAAGTGAGCTCGGTGAAGAGCCAACCTTGTTAAAGGTTACAACACACACTATTAGCTGTGACCTGGTTAGAGGATTTATCACTAACGGTTAGCTTTTGACCAACATTCACTATAGGGTCAATAAGATAACACTTTACATTCAATAGAATGTCATAGGGTAGAACATAAGACTACCAAGTCCACTCGGTTAAGAGATTTTCTAAATCAATGGTTAAAATGATACAATAATGATCTAATTCAATTAAAACTCAATTGCAGATATTCATATCTATGCTAAGCCCTTAGAAATAATCCTCTAATCATTAAAAAATTCACTTCCTTCAATATTTCAACTTACTTTCACTCAGTAAATGATTCTCTGATGCTCGGTAGAACTCTGCAGCTTAGTTCTTCAATAACCAGTTTGATCAGGCATGCATGAAAACAATCTTCACCCGAATTCTTTGCAGTCTCCTTCCAGCATAGTTTCAACAATGAAACTCATATCTCTTATATAGATAGGTAAAAAAATTTCTTATCAACCATTAGATTTTTCTTCTTAATGTTCTTCATCCATTTTTCCACTTAAACCATCCTTGGTAGATGTGTTCATAACACGTTTCAATCTCATCCTTTAGATCATCTTCAAATTTTGTCAGCCATCAATCTCATAAAAAAAATCATCCTTAACCTTGAAATCATAAAAATATCTAGCTCATCATATTCAGTCGGCTAATCTTAGCATTTAATGTTTTCATCCATACTCGGTTAAAATAGAAATGCATCGGGTGATAACTAGTTAGACTATCTTGGTTAATACTGTCACTCGGTATACACTGCATTGGCTCAGTGTATACAAAATCTTCAATTACCAACCACATTAAATTATTCAATTTCAAATCTCTTCTTCAAAATAGATTAAGTAACATGCTCAAGTCAACAATATACAGTCATAGCCTCATCAAATAAGTTACGCAATGTTTACCTTTTCCTTCTCTATCATATTCATCTTTTCCTCATGTATATATCTTTTTTCTTCATCTTTTCTTCTTCGACAGATGTTCAGATGTTTGTAACTAACATGATAAGTACTGTCAAGACTAGTTGACATCAATGACAATATATTGACTGATTTAATCATCTTACATATCATTTCAGTATTCGGTGATCTCTAATCACAGTTCTTCAGTTCATCTAGATATTCAATCAGTTGTAGTTCATCAAGGAGTTGAATCCATAAAATGAATGAAAGAATGATAGGACAATGCAAGATATGAGGGTTTCTTGCATATTTTGAGGTTGTAGGTTTTTGGGGTTTCAAATATCCAATTTTGTAAAAAAATATTTTAAGAAAGGTTTTCTTAGATATGCATTTTTATGAGATTTTTGGTGGGTGAAATTTCATATTTGATCTTGTGGGATAAAATAGACCTCATGGTTGTATTTAGGGAAGTTCAGAGATATTTTTTGATATAAAATATGTGCTCCTTCAGAGTCGACATATTTAGAGGCAAACAAATGCCCATATGACTATACGATTATATGGGCAGTACGATCATGCCAAGGAAAAAAAATAAATTTTGTAGATTAGAAAAATAACCCATAGGTCTTTATTTTAAAAATTTAAAAGTCATGATGGGGGGAAGGTTCATAGAGCTGCATCTTCAAATAATTAAGGGTTGGTTTATATAAATATAATTGAGAAATGCAAGATCTAAGGAAATGTAAGCAAGAAGATTTACTTCTGGCATGCACACACTGACAAAGATTTGTTAGACAAATTTTTCTATTGGAAATAGAACCTAGAGAAATTAAATTGACTTACAAATTTGATTTGGAATGAATTTGGAGGGACTATATCATGTGGGATGGATTTTCCCTGACACTTTTTGAATATTTTTAGTCTTAGATTATAGCTGAGAACCGATACTTTCTAGATCCAATCTTGAAAATGGTGCCACCACACACAAAAGAGAGAAAGTTTTAGATAAAGAGTGGTTTTCTTTATTCAAACCTCGATTTGGAATCAAACAAGAAATTAAAATGAAAAATACATGAATTGAGAGTGTGACAGTATAAAGAAGTGGCTACATCTGAAACATAGAGTATCTTATATCTTGATTGTGCAATGGTTCTTTGAATGTGATCACAAATGTTGATGCAATAGCTTGACTCCATAAAAAAGCAAGCCAAAAGGAAATCATACATGAAGGTTGTTGAAGCTTCCCACAATGCTTGATGAAGAAGAATAATGCTTTGAATGCTTGAAGACCTTGAGATGCAAATTTTATCTTGGATTTTAAATTGATATCAAATATTTTTTATTGGGAATATGACTATACAATTATATGGGTAGTACAATCATGCCAAGGAAAAAAAATTAATTTTGTAGATTAAAAAAATAACCCGTGGGTGTTTATTTTAAATATTTAAAAGTCATGATGGGGGGAAGGTTCAGAGAGATGCATCTACAAATAATTAAGGGTTGTTTTATACAAATACAATTGAGAAATGCAAGATCTAGGGAAATGTAAGGGAGAAGGTTTACTTTTGGCATGCACAGACTGACAAAGATTTGTCAAACATATTTTTCTATTGGAAATAGAACCTAGAGAATGTAAACTGACTTACAAATTTGATTTGGAATGAAGTTGGAGGGACTAAATCATGTGGGATGAATTTTCCCTAACACTTTTGAATATTTTCAGTCTTAGCTTATTGCTGAAAACCTATACTTTCTAGATTTGATCCTGAAAATGGTGCCACCACACAAAAAAGAGAGAAATTTTTAGATAAAGAGTGGTTTTCTTTAGTCAAACCTTGATTTGGAATCAAACTTGAAATTAATATGAGAAATACTTGAATTGAGAGTTTGATAGTATAAAGAAGTGGCTACATCTAAAACATAAAGTATCTTATATCTTGATTGTGCAATGGCTCTTTGAATGTGATCACAAATATTGATGCAATAGCTTGACTCCATATAAAAACTATTAGGAATAGTCCCAAGAGATAACTGAGAGGGGTGGGGGGGGGCGAGGGGTGAATCAGTTATCTACAAGTTTCAATTCTTTATCCAATTAAGTATACTTAAATATTAAGCATAAACACAATGAAAGAATACTTGAACACAACACCAATATTTTGGTTACGGGGAAACCCAAATAGGTAAAAACTCTGGTGAGAATTAACAGCCACTAATAAACTGCACTAGTGTATAATGATCCTTGTTAGAAGATCTTACAACCCTATTAGGAGTTGATCTTTACAATGCAATAAGTACAGTGACCTGGTCAAAGGTCAAACCTTGTTAGGAGTCTTTTATGATTGACCTTGTTAGGAGCGAGGATGCACTGTTAGAGAGCTCACTGCTCAAAGGGGTGAAGGCTGCAACCTTCTAAATAATAGATAAACACTATATCTAGATCTTGGTGAGCTGCGAGGTAGTCCTTCTATCTTGATGAGTTCCAATTAATAGCACACTCAATCTTCTCTATCACATAGACCTCTTCTTGATGGCACACTACTTCACACTCTCTTCTCTACTCTAATCTTTCATCTTCATGCCATACTACTAGTAATCACAAATGACCGGCTATAAGTATCTTTCCTCTAAATGATATAATCAAGTCAGCCTATTAGAACCACCTTGAAATCATATTAGAGAAATAATAACACTCTCCAATAACATCCCAGTTGGCTCTACTAAGAACACAACACAAACTGGGACCTATCCAAATCAATAAGTGTAGATGCACGCTACACACTGTTGGCTCTACCAAATTAATTGATACTTCTCTAGCTAAATTACATCATGCACTCTTAACCAAACATTCTTACATCTTCTCCAATCACTAATCCAAGCATGCATAACGAAATGATAGGTGCAACTCCTGTACCAATATAATCTATGTCAGCTCTTCTAGAGAAACACAGGAAACTGCAACTAGTGAATAGCGACTATATAAATTCACTACTACTGCACATTAGGCTCTGTGTGCATGAATGTGACAACACTAACATGTCTCTATCACATATCCAAGTGCACAAGGCATCATGATGACTGTACGAAAAATCACTCATAAAACACTGCATGTAACTTTGTCAGGAACACTACTGACACAAGTTGCTACATAACTGTCTGTATTAATAATTAACCTCTACGTCCATGATGTCATGTTGATAACATTTCCATGCTACATATACTCAAAACTTATTGCATAAGTCTTCCATGCATGCTACTTACCATATGTTGTCATCAATGACAAACATATAGTCAGCACTGGCTTATTGGCAAATCTCGAACAATCTCCCCCTTTAGCATTGATGTAAACATATGGAATGAAAAACACCACCAATCCAAATGAACAATTATTTTATAACATTCTCCATTTCCTCATCAAAACTCCCCCAAGGATGAATCCTCCATCTACTGCAATATTCTTCAACATTCTCCATTTCCTCAACTGAACTTCTTCCATGACTAAATACTACTCCCCCTTTGACATCATTAGAAAAGGGTGCCAAACATTTAAGCACCAGTACTACTCCTAAAGTAGAGTAGTCAACCATCCATCAGTCACTAAGGACTGATGCTCTCTCCACTTTCTCTAATCAGAATTAAGGAAGGTAATTACTCCTAGCTGTGTGTGTGAAAATTGTACCTAGCTGTGGAAACAACACTTCAATAAAACATTAGAGGTTAGCAAAAATCAAAATCTGCAAATAAATGAAACTAAGCTAACCAGGTGATTTACTGCCTTCTAGTAGATGTGAGTATGTATTCTCAGATTAGACTGAGATCAGTGACAATGCAACACCTAAATGAAGGATTTGAATGCAGAAGATGGATATGAAATGAATGCAAATTTAATCTATTTTTTTGGATTTTGAACGCAATTAGGATGAAAAACTGATATGAAACTAATCTAGAAATGAAATTAAGATGATATGCAGATTTATCTAAGAATGATATGAAACTATGAATGCAAAGCTATGATATGAAAACTATGAAAAACTATGACCAACAATGAAAGATCTCACAAATCGCCTATCGCAAAAGTTTAATCCTCAATCGCAAATTGGCCAAAGTAGTTGTGCAAATTTGAGGTGGTGTATTATGAAGATTTGAACCTTGATTTTATAGAAATCTAGTACTTTGAGGGTGCATGAGGAAAGCCATAAATCACTCTTGATGTACTCAAGTTGATTTTTGAGTCAACAAGAAATCAGAGATAATTAACTCACAAAAATCATGCAAAAGCAGTGTTTAACTCAAAATAGAGTTTAGATCAAATTTCAACTCATCATCAGATGTGGAGTTTCAATTTAAAATTGTTTATTGATTTCTAGTTGACTGCTTTTCTGATTGTACATGATTTAATTAAATTAATTTTAAAAATAAAGTGATTTATTCTCAACTTAACTAATTTTTGAATTAAAATAATTGATTTATGGGTTAATCAATTATTAAATCAAACTTTATTCAAAAACTATATTATTAAAAATTGACAACTGACTTTAATTAATTAAATAAGAATTTAATCAATTAGTCATAAGATATTTCGATTTATTGTCAAAATTAAATAATATAATTTAAGAATAAATGTGATTAAATTTAATTAAATAATTAAGTGGCAGTATTAAATCTAATTAATTAAATATTTAGCATATTCAATTAATTGACTTTAGGATCAATATGATTTATCGCCAAATAATTATTAAATTAAAGATAATTAGATAAATTAAGAATATTTCAAGGAATATTCCTTGATGCAGAATTTAGGATAATCAATTAGGATTTAACTTGATATACAAATGTGCCTTAGGTTAGGACTTTGATGTCGATTTCATTCGATTTGAAGGTGCAAGAAGTTAATGAACCTATAGCCCATTTTTGGGGTATTACATTTTACCCCTCTTTGAATCACTGTGTGAAGTGTGGTGGTTCAAAGAATAGTTTGTGTATGATAAAGATGTTTGAGATTTATTTGAAAGATTAACCGATTCTGAGATATAAACTGATTGAAATATTTGAAGATGTTAGGTCGTGATTGACCAAAGATAATGTTAACAATAGCAACAATGAACCAATGATTATGAAAAAGTGTCAAAACACCTGATTTTGAACCTTATGATTATGAAGAAGTGAGTGACCTGACTCCAGACATGATCATCCAAAGGAATCAATATTGGTATCACATCTGAACCCTTCAGTTATGAAGAACCAAGGAAATAACACTAATGAATTGATGGTTACGAAAAGCTGATACAGTTTACAAGAGAATACCGGATTGATATGGATCTCGATGAATCTGATATACCCCAAGCGATAAGGTCTTTAGATGAATCAACAATTAGATGTGGTTGTTGTCTTGATTACTGAGGAAATATTTGATTAACAGAATTAGATTTATAGACTTGAATGATATGCAATACCATGCCCCCTTCAGGAATAAAATTGAATTCTGACAAGGAAAGTCAGTGTTGTAGTTTAGAAGCATGTTAGTAGATTGTAGAATTGGTTGGACACATCCAGGAATGCATTCTGCATCGTTTGGAGGTCCTAGAGACCAAGTTTGACTAGGTTTGACTATGAGTTGACCATGGGTGACCAAGTCGACATTTTGATAGTTTCATGTAAGATAATCAGTTAAGTTGAATACTGGATTTCCATCAGTGACAACACCTTTATTCTTGTTCTAGTTTTTGTTCTTGTCCTTAGAACTAGATCCAGATTCATACTTGTCCTTTTGAAGTGTAATGCCTCCTTTTTTCATAAGTACTTTCTCAATTTTGATCACATTATCCACCATCTTATCAAAGGATGTATGATTTTGCATTTGTAAAGGGTAGTTGATTTTTGGAACAAGATTATTGATGAAGATTTCCAGTTTCTCAGTTTCTGGAATGGGTCTAGCATTTCGAGAAAATTTCTTCCTCCATCTTTTGAGAAATGTTAGGAATGGTTCTCCTAGATATTGTTTTAGATTGTAGATGTTAATCATGGTGACCGAATGTTGGATATTGTAGGAGTATTGCTGATAGAATAGTTTGATTAACTCCTCAAAAGTTTTGATAGTTGGAGGCATCCTAGAGAACCAAAGAATGGCTGGTCCTCCTAGAGATCAAGGGAAGAGATGCATTAAGTAGGTTGGTTCATGCATGAACTCCATGGATTGAGTAAAGAATTCACTAACATGATATTGAGGATCTGAGTTTCCATTGTACTTATTGTATTTAGGCATTTCCACTCTTTTTGGGAATGGTGGCATCTACAAGTCCTTATCAAACGGAAAAGGGCATAGGGCCTCCATGGAGAACTCCTTAGGTTCCTTTTCTTTCTCTAGTTTTTTGAGCTTGACTTGCATGGCATGCATCTATTTCATCATAGCCATGATAGAGGTTTCTTCCTCATGCATAATGATATCTTCAACATTAAATTTTGGAGGAAGTTTAGCTCCTTGATGAGCTAACTCTAGAAAGTATGCCTCTCTATCTTCTTTCAATAAATGCTTCATCATTCTTTTGAAGTTATCATCATTTTGATATTGGGCAATTTCAGAAGGTGTAGGTTCTTGATCCACACCATGTTGAGAGTGAGGTCCTTGAGACCCATGGTTTGTCCCTTCTTGAGACGTGTTGGGAGCTTTAGGACTCCCTGGGATAGATTGATGTGGAGTTTGATGATTACCTCTGTGAGTTGATGGAGGGTGTGTATGTAACCAATTTTCAATCAAAGATTTCCAAGACCATCATCTTCATAAAGACCTAAATTGTAGAGTTGATCGAAGGTTGGACCCATGTGAGAAGACAAAGGTAAGGTATTGGGTGCTTCTCCGAATTTCTTGTGTGAGGAAGCTCTATTTTCCACCATTAACCTTGGGTGAAGCAAGAGAGCAAGATGAAGACAACTGAAGAATGACTTGATTCAAGAAGATCGAATGACATAACCTTGCCAAGATTGGATTGATTGAAGATTAGTTCACACATAAATGAAGGATACTACGCCCTAGTCATATGGGTAGACACCCAAAAGATAGTGAACATGAGTTCGCAACACTTAGCCATTTTGAAGATTGATTAAAGATTGATGATTATGACAAGGTTTTGACACAAGATGAAAAAGACTCAAATCGATAAATCAGAAGGCTAAATCAGACTCAAGAGACCACTTTAGGAAAATGATTGGATTCTTTCTAGTTTTTTCTCTATTCCTAACACAATGATTTGTTTGACAGATTCTGGAAATAGGTTGTAAAAGCTAGATCTCTAGCAATTTAGACAACTTTCTGGCAATTTTTTAGAAATTCTCATACGACTTTTTGCAGGCTCATACTACAGTGGGTAGGCTCTGAAAGCACAGTTGACAAAACTCATACAACAATTGCAAAGTTCATATGACAATTGATAGTAGATTTTGGCTTTTGGTTTGTGATTTTTGACAAAGCTTGTATGACAATATACAAGCTTGCATACGACAATACGGTTCTGAAATGACAATGGTCAAAACTCGTATGACTTTCTGACCCTGTGGGATGACTTTTGACTCTAGAAAGGAATTTTTCTTCAGATTTTGCAATTTTTTAGTTTTTTAGAATCAGTGTGTTTGCAAAATTGTCTATTCAGATTTGAAGATTATTCCGGGATCATTCATTTCCAATAACCAAATAGATAAACAAGCATGTAGAATAGTAGGCAAGTGATTTCAAGCATGTCTAAAAATAATGAATAGGGGACAAAGAAACCCTACGCATGAACAATCAAGTGACTGAATGTGCTAATCCCTAGGAGTGCTAATTGTGTATGTTCCAAAAAGTTTTTCAATAATGCACATATTCCTAGAAAATGAAAACTTGGCCTCATTAGGGTTTATAGTAATGGTATGACTCTGCAACTTTTGTGATCTCAAGAGGGAAAACTCCAATCCACGCACATCGGGGTTTTAACACAGTCTAAGAATTTGATCAATCAGGAGTTGCTATGGAGATCTGACAATCCAACAAGAGACCACACCTATGAAGATTTCTTCCACAAGGACATTTATATAGTGGTTGTTGCTACCATGGCAAAAATGGCTATTACCACTTGAAGTTCCATCCATGTGGTTGACCCAATTAAGGGAATGTCCTCTACGGTTAACCCCCTCTAAAGGTGACTCACAAAAGATACCACAGGGGCACTAGATTAGATTCAAGGATTTGGGTTTCTGGTACTATCTAAAAAGGAAGTAGAACATAATACCCTAGCCTCTTCACTTCACCAAAACAAAGAAGAAAGATTAATTTGATGTGCTAAGACTGAAATTATCTCGCCAAGATCTATGATGTCAACAACTTATGGTCTATCAATCTCTCTAGAGAGAGAATGTATCGATCAAAAGTCAAGGACTACAAACCTAGTAGAATGAAAGACAATCTCAGTATCCTCCCTACCTATAAGGGGATCCTTCATCAAGAAGATCTTTGCATGAGTAAACAAGTGAAAGAAGCCCACTCTCTCAAGATCATCCACAAATAGTGTCCATAGGGCCTATTTACTATGTGTAACAGAAATGCAGAAAGAAAATCTATGTTCGTTTTATAGCCCAAAATGAAGTCTATGATATGAAAGTAGGAAAATTCACATAAGCTTGACATGTGAGAGTTCATTTCAATCCAAATTGAGGTGTTATCAGATTAAGAAGAATACCTGAATTCCTCGCAATGTGCTTAGTAGATTTTTACCTATTTTAGCAATTTTTCTTGCACTTTTCCAATCAAACTCAGCAAATATCAGTCAAAAAAAGATCTCAATTGTTAGGGTTAGCTATTAGTCCAAATCTGAAAATCAAATCTGAAAAAATGCCTAAAAATTTGAAATGACAATTGAATCCTAGTATCAAAACTCGTACGACAATGGGTTACTTCCCAAACGATAGTCTAAAAACTTGTATGATAGTGGGTATCTTCCCACATGACAATGTAGCTCTCAAATAATGATCTATAGTTTCTGAAATGAGTCTCAAAAATGTCAAAAGTTGTATGAAACCCAAAAGGTCTTGGCACGAGTTTCTGACAAAACTCATACGAAAATCGTACGGACAGAGCATAAAATCACAAGATTGATCAAAAAATGATAGAAAATAGATAGAAATTGATAGAAGTGAAATAGAAACCTGTTTCAGAGCCCCACGGTGGGTGCCATAAATGTGTGTGTGAAAATTGTACCTAGCTGTGGACACAACACTTCAGTAAAACATTAGAGGTTAGCAAAAATTGAAATCTACAAATAAATGAAACTAAGCTAACCAAGCAATTTACTACCTTCTAGTAGATGCGAGTATGTATTCTCATATCAGACCAAGATCAGTGACAATGCAACACCTAAATGAAGGATTTGAATGCAGAAGATGGATATGAAATGAATGCAAATTTAATCTTTTTTTTTGGATTTTGAATGCAATTAGGATGAAAAAATGATATGAAACTAATCTAGAAATGAAATTAAGATGATATGAAGATTTATCTAAGAATGATATGAAGCTATGAATGCAAAGCTATGATATGAAAACTATGAAAAATTATGACCAACAATGAAAGATCTCACAAATCGCCTGTCGCAAAAGCTTAATCCTTTAATCACAAATTTGCTAGAGTAGTTGTGCAAATTTGAGGTGGTGTATTATGAAGAGTCGAGCCTTCATTTTATAGGAATCCAAGGCTTTGAGGGTGCATGAGAAAAGCCATAAATCACTCTTGATGAACTCAAGTTGATTTATGAGTCAACAAGAAATCAAAGATAATTAACTCACAAAAATCATGCAAAAGCAGTGTTTAACTCAAAATAGAGTTTAGATCAAATTTCAACTCATCAACAGATGTGGAGTTTCAATTTAAAATTGTTTGTTGATTTCTAGTTGACTGCTTTTCTGATTGTGCATCATTTAATTAAATTAATTTTAAAAATAAAGTGATTTATTCTCAACTTAACTGATTTTTGAATTAAAACAATTGATTTATGGGTTAATCAATTATTAAATCAAACTTTATTCAAAAATTATATTATTAAAAATTGACAACTGACTTTAATTAATTAAATAAGAATTTAATCAATTAGTCATAAGATATTTCGATTTATTGTCAAAATTAAATAATATAATTTAGCAATAAATGTGATTAAATTTAATTAAATAATTAAGTGGCAGTATTAAATTTAATTAATTAAATATTCAACATATTTAATTAATTGACTTTAGGATAAATATGATTTATCACCAAATAATTATTAAATTAAAAATAATTAGATAAATTAAGAATATTTCAAGGAATATTCCTCGATGTAGAATTTAGGATAATCAATTAGGATTTAACTTGATATGCAGATGTGCCTTAGGTTAGGACTTTGATGTCGATTTCATTCAATTTGAAGATGCAGGAATTTAATGAACCTATAGAGCATGTTAGGGATTTTTCTTGCATGAATCACAGTGCTTGAAATACTACTTGAACACTATGCCTCCTAATACTGATTTAGATAAAGAAAAGCCTAATTACTGAGGATTGGATAAGATCCTCCTTCATTTTCGAGCTCCACATGCCCAGGCAGGTTTTACGTCTGAATATTACTGATTACACAGTACATATTAAAGTGGACACCGATCTCCTATTTACCATTATTAAATCAACCCATGAAACACCCTGCAGATGACCAAAATCAACCGAAATACAGAGCTTAAATAGATAAACCATGACTATAAGAATAGCAAGAACTAGTGAGATAAGGATTCTCATCCTTCTTCCTTCTAAGGTGGGCTAACCTAGTGATTCACTCTTCAAGGAATCAACAAAATGGATTGTATCTTGCTAATACAAATCCCTATGAGTTCAGCTTATTTGTTCTAAGTAACTGAAATATAATTGATTAACTTGATGAAGAAAAGATTGTTAATCAAACCCTAGACCAATGCCTATTCCTTGGGCAATTAGTCAATGAAAATATGAATCCATAGAAACAAACTAATCAAGATACTATAGAATGCCTTACAAACCCATTACAATATCTGCAACTGATTCCAACTTTACAATCCCATTTTCCTCCAAATTTGCAACCTCTTTCTGCAATCATTTCTGAAATTGATTTGATTCTAACCCCAAAGTTTCTAGCTGACACTGCTCTCTTCCACTTTTCCAAAACTGAAAAATAATGATTATAAATAGATTGCTCATCTTCTGCCATTTTCAAAAAAATATAACACTTGTATGTTTCGACAAAAAAAGAACTCCCAGATCATTTTTCGTTAGCAGCTCACCATTTGAATTTTTGAATTAATTCCAATAGTCAGAACTATATCATTTTCTTAAATTCTTTTATAATCTGCAATTTTACAGTATTTTTTGTATTTTACCTCAGAAAGCACTAGGGAGCGCCACTTGTCAACATTTGATTGGTTTCTCAGACTAACCATGGGTTAACCATCCTCATTTGGAGATCAAGTGACTGCATGTATCTCCAAGTCTCTAAACATCCTGACTAACTATGGCTACTTCTAGAGAACTAGCGATTAAGCCAGTCTCCAAATCTCTGAATGACCTTGCTAACCATAGTTAAATCCAGAGACCTAGCGACCACCTCAGTCTCCAAGTGTTGAAATGCTTTGTCTAAATCACGTGGGATCCAACTACCTTGCTACTGCACTAGTCTCTAAATCTTCGGATCTGAGCCACCTAACCACCAAGATCTGGAGACTGGGCAACTGGCTATCTCAAGGTCTCTGAATGTTATCTTTAATTGTCATGCCCTGGTGACTAACCGCACCTCCAAATCACTCAAACTTCACCTAACCGCCAGCTCCATTCCGTGACCACGCGACCTCATAAGCTTTTTAACTTCTATCTGGAGAATCAACGACTATAGTCAGATTTTGAGTCACTGAATAATCTATTTTTATCTCGAGATCACCCAACTACCTTTAGACATCATTCATTTGAAAACTTTTCCTTTAAATTTTTCCATTCAGTGACTACACGACTATCACATATTTGGAGATTTGGCAACAATAGGAAGTCTCTTAATCGCTGAAGCCTTTCTTTCCTTTCCATGACTTAATATTAACCACAAGATCTTGATTTGATGGTAATCGCTGAGTCTCAAAACTTCAAGCTGATGTTGACTTTTCTCAAGAAATCCGGTGACTAATGTCATGTCCAGGTCTATTAAAGACAAAAAAAATTCCAAAGTCATTGAGAGATTAGGTGACAAAGGGTTTTCAGGCAATCGCTAGACTATTAGGAATATGCCAATTTCTTTGGGAGACTGAGTGACTAGCTGAGGAAATATAAAGCGCACATGCCTTTAAGAAGGTTTTAAGTGACCCGATAAAGTAATGGAAGAAAAGAAGGTTGTTAGGTCAAATTAGGGCTTTTTGGATTTTTGAAGGCATACAAAGGGATTTTTTGCAATTTTTGATCAAATTTGAACCTTAAAGATATGAAAAATTGCAGAGGGATTCAACACGAAACCAGGAAGACATCAAAAACTTCAAAATTTTGGGAGGGAACAACTAAAATAGAGAAAAGCACCAACAATGGCTCTATCTAAGGATGCTTAAATGCCAGATTAAACAAGAACCATAGATCTCTAGGACAACAAACCAAAACTAAAACTTTTAAATCTGAATCTTCTCTTTCTTCTCTATCTTCATTCACCTTTCCTCACCTAACATCTCTTCTCAAAAATGGGAACCACTACTGAGAGAAAATACACCACACAGCTGAAAGGAAAGCGACTATACATGAACTTACAATATTCACAAAAAGGCTCAAAGCCCCAAAACTGAAGTTAGCCCTTACCTCTGTCATACATTTGGTTTTCATCTTCACAAATCAAAAATAAAATGAAATTCTTGCTCCATGTGTTTGATTGAAAACACTACCACTTTCTTTCAGCACATCAAACAAGAAACAATTAGCAAATTCACCATCACTTTGCAAAACAAAATCACTAAAATATTATGAATGCTGATCACTATATGATGTCAAAACATCACATCCTTCCACATTGCTGACTTGCTGAAAGATGAAACATTCTAGCTCTCTCTCAAAGCTAAAAACATCCAACCTCTGAACATTAGTTTGCACCAAAGGATAAGCTATTTTTTCATCATTACTTTGTAGACTAAAGTAGAACTTCTCAAAACAAATCTCTGATTGCATAGCACCAGAAAAAACTTGCTGATCACAAATCACATCAGCATCTTCTAGGAAAGAACAAGCACTGTCAGTTAATGACTCATTAGTCATTAGAAAATCTGAGAATACACTTTCAGATTTACCATATTCTTCAGCATCAAAATGTAAACCAGAACCACATACAACAAGCTCTTGCAAATCTGAACAATCACTAACACATTCATCATTGTATTCATCAAAAATGACATTATCAACATCATCACAATGAAATGCACTTTCACACTGCTGGTATAAGATTGAAGAGAAGACACCAAAATGTGTTTCACTCATCATGCCATCATTTGAATCACTTTCATCAAAACTTATTTTTATTGGGCATGGAATTTTGGAAATAAACTTGGGAGTGTACCTTTGAAAATCAGCATCCAAGAGATCTGAGATTTGCTTACAACTTAGCAAGCACTGAGCATTACATTCCATCTCTTGATTCTCGCTACTAATGCTACAAGTCTCTTCCCCATCTGAAATCAGGACTGAATTCACTTGTCTCACATTACCTTGTGTGAATTAACCACTGCAAGAACTATCATCTGCATTTTATCCATATTCTTTACATTCACACAAAACACCATTAGGTTGAAACAAGGAACCATTATTATCATACTGAGAGAAAGATAAATCTACAAGCTCAAAGGAATCATTATCTATTCCCTGACATTCATAGATCTCATCATCAGCATAGTAACTAGCACTATTAGTATCACAAGACTCGGCATCCTCAAATGAATTAGACTCAACATGATTGAATTCAACATTTATGAAAGAGTCTATCCATTCATTAGTTTTTTCAAGTGCTTCTTCTTTTAGGGATGCAGTCCAACTGACTGATTCAGGCATACCAAGTTCAAGAAACATTTCAACATATTGGGAATCTTGGAAATCAAGACCCACAGGGAGTTCACCACATGCAACAAGAAATTTCTTATAATAAGACAACGTGGACTCCTCTTTTCTTTCTCCTATTGCACATCTTAATAGTAGTATGCAATTATGCTAAATTTTTTGATTTATCAAATGAAGTTCATCATTATAATTTTCTAAATCTGACTGAAAACCTTCAGATCTAGAAACATCTTCTTGATCTATCATGGCTGGGAACTCCATTTTAACATACTAACATAACACTAAAGCTTGTTCTCATGACAATATTTCTATCCAAACTCGTGCAACCATTAACTTCATGGACCACTGCATATATCTGATACTCTTTACAATAAATGAAAACTTCAAATTCAAAAACATGACTCCAACTTCTTAAAATTATTTTCCCTTTTCTTAGTGACTTGCTCACCTATTAAGGGACCATTTTTGCTTGGTAAAAAATAGGATTACCTTGAAGTGCTGCTGCTATTTGTAAAATTCTGATTTAAAGTCTCCTTCAAATCACCTTCCAAAACTTCATAGAGTCACCACCTCTTTTTAGAGGACAAATTATGAATTAGCTGAGAGATTTTATCTCAGATCTAAACCTTCTTTCAAAACCAGCAAACATAACACAACTTCACAGGGTAACACTGTTTGTCAGAATCACAAAATATATTTCAAGAACAAACTGATCAAACAGAGACTCAGAGTCACCACTCACACTTGGTGAGATAATACAACAAAATTTTACTTGACTCTTTTCAACAGATCAGACCTTGGGATGATTCAGCAAAGCAAGGAATTCAACATCTTAAACTTGTTGTTACTTATTTCTTCCCCAGTAGAGTCACCATTTTGTTAGGGATTTTTCTTGCATGAATCACAATGCTTGAAATAATACTTGAACATTATGCCTCCTAATACCGATTCAGACAAAGAAAAGCCTAATTATTGAGGATTAGATAAGATCCTCCTTCATTTTTGAGCTCCACATGCTCAGGTAGGTTTTACCTCTGAATATTACTGATTACACAATACATTTTAAAGTGGACACCGATTTTCTATTTACCATTATTGAATCAACCCATGAAACACCCTGTAGATGACCAAAATCAACCAAAATATAGATCTTAAACAGATAAACCATGACTGTAAGAATAGCAAGAACTAGTGAGATAAGGATTCTCATCCTTCTTCCTTTTAAGGTGGGCTAACCTAGTGATTCACTCTTTAAGGAATCAACAAAATGGATTGTATCCTGCTGATACAAATCCCTATGAGTTTAGCTTATTTGTTCTAAGTAACTAAAATATAATTGATTAACTTGATGAAGAAAAGACTGCTAATCAAACCATAGACCAGTGCCTATTCCTTGGGCAAAGAGTCAATGAAAATATGAATCCACAGAAACAAACTAATGAAGATACTATAGAATGCCTTATAGACTATATGAAATCCATATAGAGTGCCTTACAAACTATCTTCTCATTTCCATGCTTCTGCATCAAATCCTTACAACAATGTTTTGCTCTCTGAAACTAATTATGAAACTTAGTTCTATCCTTGACAGAAACTCATAAATAATTAGATGATTACCTTGTAATCGGTGTGTTCAGGATGCCTTACAAACTAAACATACAAGAGCAGAAACAAAATATAAAAGAGACAAGACCATATAGAATAGGGGTTGCACTGTATTTCATTAATCCATACTGCTTCAAAATATCTAGACAATAAACACAAAACCTAGACCACAAACTAGAAGTCTACTCCTATAGTAGAAATTCTAACCTCCTTGATTACAATGGAGAAAAACCAGATATAGGAGAATGGAAGTCACCTACACCTGTCAGTCCTCAAAAATATATGCAACTGATTCCACCTTTACAATCCCATTTCCCTCCAAATTTGCAACCTCTTTCTGCAACCATTTCTTAAATTGATCTGATATTGACCCTGAAGTTTCCAGCTGACACTGCTCTCTTCCACTTTTCTGAAACTGAATATAATGATTATCAATAGATTGCTCATCTTCCACCATTTCTAAAAACATAAAACACTTGTATGTTTCAACAAAAAATGAACTCCCATATCATTTTTTCGTTAGTAGCTCACCATTTGAATTTTTGAATTAATTCCAATAGTCAGAACTATATCATTTTCTTAAATTCTTTTATAATCTGTAATTTTATAATATTTTCTGCATTTTACCTTAGAAAGCACTAGGGAGCACCACTTGTCAACATTTCATTGGTTGCTCGGACTAACCATGGGTTAAACATCCTCATTTGGAGATCAGGTGACTGCATGTATCTCCAAGTCTCTGAACATCCCGACTAACTATGGTTACTTCTGGAGAACTGGTGACTAAGCTAGTCTCCAAATCTCTGAACGACCTTGCTGATTGTAGTTAAATTTGGAGACTTGGCAACCACCTCAATCTCTAAGTCTCGAAATGCTTTGTCTAAACTACGTGGGATCCAACAACCTCGTGACTGCACTAGTATCTAAATCTCTAGATCTAAGCCACCTAATCGCCAAGATCTAGAGACTAGGCAACTAGCTATCTCAAGGTCTCTGAATGTTATCTTTAACTGCCATGACCTAGCGACTAATCACACCTCCAAGTCGCTCAAACTTCATCTAACCACTAGCTCCATTCTACGACCACACGACCTCATAAGCTTTTTACCTTCTATCTGGAGAATCAATGACTATAGTCAGATTCTAAGTCGCTGAATAATCTATTTTTATCTCGAGATCACCCAACTACCTTTAGATAGCATTCATTTGAAAAATTTTCCTTTAAATTTTTCCATTCAGCGACTACGCGACTATCACATATTTGGAAATCTGGTGACAATAGGAAGTCTCTTAATCACTGAAGCCTTTCTTTCCTTTCTGCAACTTAATATTAACTACAAGATCTTGATCTGATGGCAATCACTGAGTCATAGAACTTCAAGCTGATGTTGACTTTTCTCAGGAGATTTGGTGACTAATGTCATCTCCAAGTCATTTAAAGACAAAGAAAATTCCAAAGTCATTGAGAGATTAGGCGACAAAGGGTTTTCAGGCAATCGCTAGACTATTAGGAATATGCTAATTTTTTTGGGAGACTAAGTGACTAGCCAAGGAAATATAAAGCGCACATGCCTTTAAGAAGGTTTTAAGTGACCCGATAAAGTAACAAAAGAAAAGAAGGCTGTTAGGTCAAATTAGGGCTTTTTGGATTTTTGAAGGCATACAAAGGGATTTTTTTCCCTAGTACTTAGGTTTTTCGCAATTTTTGATCAAATTTGAACCTTAAAGATATGAAAAATTGCAGAGGGATTCAACACAAAACTAGGATGACATCAAAAACTTCAAAATTTCAAGAGGGAACAACTAAAATAGAGAAAAGCACCAACAACCCATTTTGGGGGTATTACACCAGCTTCTCCCTAAGATATTCAAAAGTATCTTTCGGTAAAGGATTTGTGAATATGTCTTCTAACTGAACTTTATTACTCACATAGTCCAACTTGACTTTTTTCTCTACCACTTTATCTCTTAGGAAGTGGTACTTTATCTCTATGTGTTTTGTCTTTGCATGAATCATAGGATTCTTTGACATGTTGATAGTGCTAGTGTTATCACTATGTGCTAAAATGTTGACACACTTCTATGAGTCATTATATCCAAGATTGCTCAAGAATGAGGTCTCAAATGGTGACTCATAGCTCTCTATTCATAGAGTGCAAGGGTTTTTAATGGAGGCCCTCAAGTTAGACCTAGTTTGTGCCCATGCAAGTACACCATAAAATAAGAGATTCAAAGAGGAAAAGCAAGAATGCTAGTCTCCATGATCCTCAAATGTGCATGCAAATAAAAAATGAAAGCTATTTTATATGATAACAATGCATGAAAGAAAACTAATCTATGAAAGGAAATGCTTATACAAGATTATTCTATGAAAGGAAATATGAATCTAATATAATATGCAAGTGCAAGAATAATATAAATGGATTTCCATGGAGGCATAAGAGAAGAAGACAAGAAAAGAGAAGTTTCAATGTTCAAGCTCAAGTGCTCAAATTATCCTCCAAAATCACTCTCCAAACCTACATAACAATAACATAAAATCTAGATCTCTAAAATCTCTATGCCTAAATGAGAAGGAGAGGGCTCCTTATAAAGGATTTAGAAATGAATGGATGGTCAAGATTAAGAGGCAAAAAATAAATGAGCAATGGTGGAGATTAAAGCTTGGTTGATCCATGTGCTCAAGATTTTCAAGAGGCAAAAAGATGTGTGGAAGAGATTAAGAGGCGAAAGGAGATTCCACTCATCTTGGAAAGTGTGCATTCAATGTGTAGACAAAAATTATTTTTCTTTTTATTTTTATTTTATTATTTATTTATTATTTTTAGCAAAGTGGTTTCCATTATTTAATTAAAATATGTTTTATTTATTTAAAAGAGATTTATTCATTTAATTAAATGTGGCTTAGGATAAAGTGATTTTATTATTTAATTAAGAGATTTTTTTATTTAATTAAAAGGGAGCATGTTCTCTTAATTAAATGAAACTTAAGATAAAATGATCAAACTTTAAGAAATATTAAAATATTTGAATTAATTATGATTTGATCAAGGAAATTGATTTGAATTGAAAATATTGCAAAGCATTGATTCATGAGATGATAAATTGATGAATGGGGGCCCAAAGTCTAGGTGACCATTTTATGGTGCATACAATCACAATGAATAACAATAGGATAATCAATCTGAATTCCAAAATCCTTTATCATCTTCTTGATCCAATCAATTGTAGAACAATTCAAAGCTGTTGCAGCATACTCTGCTTCTGTTGTTGATGGAGAATTACAATTCTAATTCTTGCTTGTCCAAGTGACTAGTCTATCACGAAGAAATACTACTCCTCCTGATGTACTCTTTCTATCATCTACACATCCTGCCCAATCTGCATCTCTATATACATGAAGCTCAACATTCTTTGAATTAGGATACCGCATGCCATAATCTATAGTGCCCTACAAATATCTAAATATTCTCTTTACTACCATGAGGTGACTTTGTTTAGGCTCTGCTGCAAATCTTCCAACTATGCCAACTGCATTAGAAATGTCTGGTCTAGTTTGGGTAAGATATATAAGTTTACCAATCATAGACTTATACAAGGTTATACCTACTACTGTTGAATCATCTTTTTTTGAAAGCTTGATCCTCTTATTATAGGTGTACCCACTAGCTTGCAATCATCCATCTTGAAATTCTTCAATATCTCTTTCACATACTTAGACTGATTAATGAAAATACCTTTCTCTGTTTGTTGTACATTTTATCCCAAAAAGTATTTGATAGGTCCAATCATGCTCATCCCAAACTCACTCTGCATCTCCTTAGCAAATTTTGCACTAAGTTTGTCATTACCCCCAAAGATAATGTCATCAACAAATATAGCTACAAGAAGTAAACCTTCAGATGTCTCTCTTATAAATAGATTACAATCTATTGCTCCTTTCTAGAATCCAGTTTTTGTTAGATATCCATCAAGTCTCTCATACCAAGCTCTAGGGGCTTGCTTAAGTCCATAGAGGGATTTCTTCAATCTGCATACCATATCAGGCCTATCTGATAAGGTGAATTCTTCTGGCTTCTCAATGTATACTTCTTCCTTTAACTCTCCATTCAAGAATGTTGACTTAACATCCATCTAATAGACTTTGAAGTTTTTGAATGTCTCATAAGCTAGAAATAACTTAATGGCTTCTAGTCTACTTACAAGTGCAAATGTTTCTGAATAATCAATACCTTCTCTTTGCGCATATCCCTTACATACTAACCTTTCTTTATTCCTTACTACTATACCATCTTCATTCATCTTGTTTCTAAATATCCACTTGGTTCCAATCAAATTCTTATCACTAGGTCTTGGGACTAGTTCCCAAGTATCATTCTTAATAATCTGATCTAGTTCTTCTTTCATAGCGTCATGCCAATCTGAATCATTACATGCATCTTCAACACTTAAAGGTTCAATCTAAGATAGTAAACATACCACTTCATTTCCTATTGAACTCTTTTCTTTTGATCTTGTTGTGACTTTGCTGCTCCGATCTCCAATGATGTCATCCTTAGAGTGATATCTAGATGTAAACTTTAGAACTTTAGGTGGTACTGTCTCATCTACCTTCTAAGTTTCTTCTTCACTTATTTCAGGTCCATTGAATAATACATCAATACTGTCAAACATCTCTTCAACAACCGTCTCACTAGTGGAAGGACTAGGTTCTTCTTCAATCATAGGTGCATAATAATGATATCTTTCTTTAACCATAAAATTTTCATCAATCATGGATGAGCACTTTCAATGATCTTTTTCAATCTCAAATTAAAATATCTATAAGCTTTTATTTTAGTAGAGTAACCAAGGAAAATACCTTCATCACTTCTTGCATCAAACTTTCCTATTGCTTCATCCCTCTTGATGTAGCACTTACTTCTAAAGATTCTGAAGTATTTCACTATGGGAACATTACCAAACCATAGCTCAGAAGGTGTCTTGTTCGTGCTAGGCCTTAATTGTATTATATTGATGGTATAGACTGTTGTATTGACCACATCTATCCAATAGGTGTGTGCAACTTTTCCTTCAATCATGATGGTGTGCGCTATATCAAGGATGATCCTATTCCTTCTCTCCACAATCCCATTCTGTTGAGGGGTTGTAGGTGCACTCAACTATCTCTTTATGAAATGTTCTTCACAATAGTAATAGAATTTGTCAGAGGTGAATTCTCCTCCTCTATCTGATCTTAGACACTTTATCTTTAGTCCAAATTCATTCTCAATCTTGGCTTTGAATATTTTGAATTTCTCAAATGATTCTGACTTATCTTTCAAAAACACAACCCACATCATTCTAGAATAATCATCAACAAACAAAACAAAATACCTTTCTCCATAGTATGATCTTGTTTGAGTTGGTCCACATAGGTCTGTATGAATTAGATCCAACTTATTCTCTACTAAATTATTCTTGCTTTTGAATGGATTCCTCACATGCTTTCCCATCACACATTTCCTGCAAATAGTATCAATTGGCTTTGCTATGCTAGGTAGATCTCTTACTACCTTTACATTGCTTATCTTTACTATGTTATCAAAATTGATATGACATAGTCTTTTATGTCATAGCCAACTGTCATCTACTTTAGCAAAAAAACAACTTGCTTCTGAATTAAGCTAAAAAACATTACTTTTAGATTTTGAGCCTGATGCAATCATTACACCATCCTTGTTGTTAATGATGCACTTGTTATCTTTGAACTCCAACTGATAACCTTTGTCAAGCAACTGCCCAACACTAAGAAGGTTATGTTGCAAACCATCTACATAAATAACATCATCAGTGTTTTTCTTTCCATCAAATGTAATAGCTCCTTTACCAATGATAGGCTTAGGAGTGTTGTCTCCAAATCTAACCATGCCACATTTGTATTTTTCCAAATGAACAAATCTGTCTTTATCACCTGTCATGTGATGTGAACAACTACTATCTATAATCCAATTTGTCCTTATGTCTTCTTGTGAAATCAATACTATCTCTTGTTCTTTTTTCTCATCTTCACGATCCATCTCATCAAACATATTATCCATAATAGCAATCAATCCAATCTCATCTTCAATTAAATCATCATCAGATACTCCATCACCAACATAGTAACATTCTTTAGTATACTTAGGCTTGTAGTCACTTCTGAATTTTTGAACTCTTGTAGGACATTTAGATGAAAATTAACCAATCTTATTACATGATAAACATTTGAATAGTAACTGACCTTCATAATTTCCTTTTCATTTTCTTTCTTTCTTAGAAATCATAGCAATAATATCATGTATCTCTTTATCTTCACCTTTATCATCAAAATTACCAGAAGTGTTTAAAGATTTCTTACCATGGACGGATGCTTTGAAGGCTGTCTCACTTTTAGGCTCTGTCTTCAATCTTGATATCTCAAAAGCTAAAATTTTGATGATGAAGGTCTCTCTTGAAATTTTTTGTAAGTTTCATGGTCTCATCAAGGATGTTGATCTTGTTTTCATACTCTATTGCAAGAGTAGTCATCAACTTATCCATAATGTCTTCCTCCGAGATCTCTCCACCATTGTTCCTAATTCCAGAAGCTGCTTCATTAATCCTTTGGTTGTAAGATCTGATGTCTTCTTTAGGTTGCATCTCTAATGCATTGTATATTTTCTTCCATATCTTTTTTCATGCATTCTTTGCTTGTGTATCTCCTTCAAACATGTCTTCTAGGTGCTTCCATATCTTATAAGTTGTGTCTACTTTTTTTATCTCTGAAAAATCACTATCAAATAAGGCACTAATAAGGGCTTCTTTGGCTATTACATTCTAATGGAAAAAATCCTTTTTCTTTCCAGTAGTATCTTCCTTTGCAAGATCTACTATAAAGAGGATCTTAACTTCTTTGATAGCCAATTCAAAAACTTCAAAAGCAATGCACTGCAAATCTGTCACCATTTTTTTCTTCCAATCAAGATAGTTCTATCCATCAAACTTAGGACTGTATTTTCTAAAGAATGCCATTTGATCAACCTCAAGCTATTAAACTTTCTCTCCGAGGAACTTGGCTCTGATACCAATTGTTAGGAATAGTCCCAAGAGATAACTGAGAGGGGGGTGAATCATTTATCTACAAGTTTCAATTCATTATCCAATTAAGTATACTTAAACATTAAGCATAAACAAAATGAAATAACACTTGAACACAACACTGATATTTTGGTTACAGGGAAACCCACATAGGTAAAAACCCTGGTGGGTATTAAGACCCACTAATAAAGTACACTAGTGTATAATGATCCTTATTAGAAGATCTTACAACCCTGTTAGGAGTTGATCTTTACAATGCAATAAGTATAGTGACCTAGTCAAAGGTTGGACCCTATTAGGATTCTTTTATGATTGACCCTATTAGGGGTGAGGATGCACTGTCTGAGAGCTCACTGCTCAAAGGGGTGAAGGTTGCACCCTTCTACATAATAGATACACACTATATCTGGATCTTGGTGAACTACGAGGTAGACCTACTATCTTGATCAGTTCCAATGAATAGAACACTCTATCTTCTCTATCACATAGACCTCTTTTTAATGGCACACTACTTCACACTCTCCGCTCTACTCTAATCTTTCATCTCCATGCCATAATACTAGCGATCATAAATGATCGACTATAAGTATCTTTCCTCTAAATGATATAATCAAGTCAGCATGTTAGAACCACCTTGAAATCATATTAGATAAACAATAACACTCTCCAATAACATCTCAGTCTTCTCTACTAAGCATGTAACACAAATTGGGACATGTACAAATCAATAAGTGTAGACGCACGTTACACAATGTCGGCTCTACCAAATTAACTGATACTTTCTCCTCAAGCTAAATTACATCATGCACTCTTAACAAAACATTCTTAACTCTTCTCTAATCACTAATCCAAGAATTCATACCAAAATGATATGCACAACTCCTATATCAATATAATCTATGTCCGCTCTTCTAGATAAACACAGGAAACTACAACTGGTGAATAGCAACTACATAACTTCACTACTACTGCACATCAAAATCTACATCCATGAATGTAACTACACTAACATGTCTCCATCATATATCCAAGTGCGCAAGGCTCCATGATAACTATACAGACAATCACTCTCAGAACACTACTTGTAACTCTGTCAGGAACACTGTTGACACAAGCTGCTACATAGCTATTTGTATTAACAATTAACCTCTACGTCCATGATATCATCCTGATAACATGTCCATACTACATATACTCAAAACTTACTACATAAGTCTTCCATGCATGGTACTTACCATATGTTGTCATCAATGACAAACATACAGTCAACATTGGCTTCTTGGCAAATCTCCAACAAAAACAACCCAAAAGGAAATCATATATGAAGGTTGTTGAAGCTTCCCACAATGCTCTATCAAGAACAATAATATTTTGAATGCTTGAAGACCTTGAGATGCAAAATTGTAGCTTGGATTTTGAATTGATATCATATCCTCTTTTTGAATTGTAGTGTGCATTTGAATTGGGAGAAAGGCCTTTATATAGGGATCCCAAAAGGAACTCACCTTTTGGATAACTTATAAAAATTGTATTTTTATTTTGGACATAATTTTAAGGAATGTAATACCACAATATCCCACTCCTAAAATTTTGGGGAAGAATCTTCAGACCATGGCGTCTTTGAGAAACCAAGTTGTCTTTTGATTCCATCCTACCTAAAATTGAGAAAATTTTAAGAGAAGAGAGATAATAGTCATGGCAAGTGGTCAGCACATGCATACATATGCACATGTAGGCACATTCACATATGGAATGTTGTCATTTATCCTAACACTTATCAGATTTATAATCGCACATATTGGACATCATGAATATGTTTGTATGCAATTGATGAAGGAAAAATGCCTAAATCCACAGACTGTTCCTGTGACCCAGTCTGACAGAAAAGCATAGAAAACTTCCCAAGAGCTTCATTAAAGCATGCAATATTGGTTACATGCTTGCAGGACCCAAGTGAAAAAATGTGTAAGGTCACACATGTTAATGTTGATCTATCGAAGAGATATGATCAGTTGATTAGATGAGATGACAATAAATATAGTATAACTTATTGGCAATCACTAAGGCTGACTTTGTGAGTGATTGGAAAGTTAATTTTGGATGTGTTCTTGGATCTAAGGCTGACTAAGAATTTTAATGATGCATGCAATTGTGCATTAAATAATATGATGTTTAGGAAGGGCAATGTTGACTAGCTTTTGTAATATCCTATTAGGAATAGTCCCAAGAGATGAGTGAGAGGGGGGGGGGGTGAATCAATTATCTACAAGTTTCAATTATTTATCCAATTAAGTATGTAATAACATTAAGCATAAATACAATGAAGGAAAAATTAACACAACATCACAATTTTTGTTACATGGAAACCTAAATAGGCAAAAAACCCGATGGGAATTAACACCCACTAAGAATTGCACTAGTGTATTATGATCCCTGTTAGAAGATCTTAGAACCCTGTTAGGAGTTGACCTTTACAATGCAATAAGTATAGTGACTTGGTCAAGGGTCAGACCTTGTTAGGATTATTTTATAATTAACCCTGTTAGGCATGAGGACGCATTGTCCAAGAGCACACTACTCAAAGGGGTGAAGGCTACAACCTTCTGATTAACAAATACACACTATATCTAGATCTTGGTGAACAACACATAGACCTGCTATCTTGATTAGTTCCAATGAATAGTATATACTTTCTACTTATTCATATAGACCTTCTACTAATGGATCAACACTTTGCACTCTGTGCTTTGCTCTTCTTCCAACTCTGAACCATGCTTAGAAATCACAAAAGACTACCTATAAATATCTTTCCTCTAAATGATATAATCAAGTCATCTTGTTAGAACCATCTTGAAATCATATTAGATAAATAATGTAACTCTCCTATAACATCTCAGTCGGCTCTACTAAGAACGCAACATAAATTAGGACTTCACAATTTCATGTGAGTAGACGCCACGCTACACACAGTCAGCTTCACCAAATTATCTCAAAATTTATTCTCATGTTGAATTACATCATGCACTCTTAACCAAACATTCTTAACTTTCTTCTTAACATGAATCCAAGTGTTCATACTAAGATGATAGGTGCAACTACCACAATCATATAAACATTGTCTGCTCTTCCAGATAAACTCAAGAAACTGTAACTGTCAACTGAAGATTTCATAACTCAACTTCTACTACATATCTGACTCTACATTCATGAACATAACATCATGAATATGTCTAAAACATAAATATAAATGTGCAAGGCTCTACTACAACTATACTATCAATCACATACATAAGTGTTCCTGGGACTTGTCAGGAACACTCACTAATATACACAATTGTACAATTGTCTTTACTCAGAATCAACCTCTGTGTGTATGATATCATGTTGATAACATATCCATGCAACATATGCTCAAGGTTGTCTCCATCAAGATTCCACACATGCTACTTACCATATGTTGTCATCAATGATAAACATACAGTCAACAATTTGTCTTGTTGGAAAATCTCCAACAATCTCCCCCTTTGGAATTGATGGCAACATATGGAATGAAAAATACCACCAATCGAAATGTCCAATTATTTTATAAAATTCTCCATTTCATCAACAAAATTCCCCCAAGGAAGTATCCTCCAACTACTGTAATTTAATATTCTCCATTTCCTCAATTGTACTGCTTCCCATTACTGTATTTTTACTCCCCCTTTCTACTTGTTTTTTATTACTATATATCCCTTCTTTTTATGTTTTTCATTACTATATACTACTCCCCCTTTGACATCAATGGTAAAGGGTTCCAAAAACATTTAAGAATTAGTACTACTCCTAAGGTAGAGTAGTCAACCCTTCATCAGTCACTGAGGACTAATGCACTTCTACAAACTCTAATCAGATTCAAGGAAGGGAATTACTCCCAACTTCTCCCTGAGATACTCAAAAGTATCCTTAGGTAGGGCCTTTGTGAATATGTCTTCTAGCTGATCTTTTATACTCACATAATCCACCATTACTTCTTTCTCTTCTACTTTCTCTCTTAGGAAGTGATACTTTATCTCAATATGTTTTGTCTTTACATGTATCACATGGCTTTTTGACATATTGATAGTGCTAGTGTTATCACAATGAATAAAAATAGGATAATCAATCTGAATACCAAAATCTTTTATCATCTACTTGATCCTTACAATTGTAGAACATTTTAGTGCTACTGCTACATACTCTACTTCTGTTGTTGACTGAGAAATACAATTCTTCTTTTTACTTGTCCAAGTAACAAGTCTATCTGCAAGTAATACAACTCCTCTAGAGGCACTATTTCTATCATCCACACATCCTGCCCATTCTGCATCTGTATATACATGAATCTTGACATTCTCAGAATTAGGATACCATAAACCATAGTCTAAGGTTCCATTCAAGTATCTTAATATTATTTTTACTACCATGAGATGACTTTGCTTAGGTTCTTCTACAAATCTTCCAACAATACCAACTACATTGGAAATGTCTGGTCTGGTTTGAGTAAGATATATAAGTTTGCCAATCATAGATTTATATAAGGTTATATCTATTGCTGGTGAATCATCTTCTTTTGAAATCTTAGATCTTGTTATCATAGGGGTACTTACTAGGTTGCAATCATCCATCTTGAATGTCTTCAAGATCTCTTTCACATACTTAGTCTGATTTATGAATATACCTTTTTCTTTCTGCTGCACATTCAATCCCAAAAAGTACTTGATAGGTCCAATCATGCTCATTTCAAATTCACTCTGCATTTCCTTAGCAAATTTTGCACTAAGTTTGTCATTACCACCAAAGATAATTTCATCCACAAATATAGCAACTAACAACTGTCCATCAAATGTTTCTCTTATTAATAAATTACAATCTTCTTCTCTTGTCTTGAATCCAATCTTTGTCAAATAACCACCAAGTCTTTCATACCATGCTCTAGGGGCTTTCTTAAGTCCATAGAGGGCTTTCTTCAATCTGCATACCATATCAGGTCTATTTGATAAATTAAATCCTTTGGGCTACTCAATGTATACTTCTTCCTTCAACTCTCCATTCAAAAATGTTGACTTAACATCTATCTGGTATACCTTAAAGTTCTTAAATGTAGCATAAGCTAGAAACAACTTTATGGCTTCCAATCTTCTTACAAGGGAAAATGTATCTAAATAATTAATCCCTTCTCTTTTCACATACCCTTTACATACTAGTCTAGCTTTGTTTCTTACTACTATTCCATCTTCATTCATCTTATTTCTGAATATCCACTTGGTTCCAATCACATTTTTATCACTAGGCCTAGGGACCGATTCCCATGTATCATTATTAATAATATGATCTATCTCTTCTTTCATTACTTCATGCCAATCTGAATCATTGCATGCATCTTCAACACTTAAGGGTTTAGTCTGTGATAGTAAACATACCTCTTCATTTGCTATGGAACATTTTTCTTTTGATCTTGTCATGATTTTACTGCTCTGATCTCCAATGATGTCTTTATTTGAATGATATCTAGATGTGAATTTAGGAACATCAGGAGTGACTTAATCATCCAACTTTTGAGATTCTTATTCACTTATTTTAGGGTCATTTAATAACACATAAATACTATCAAAAATTTCCTCAACAACTATTTCTCTAGTGGTAGGTCTAGGTTCTTCTTCAATCATAGGAGCATAATCATGATATCTTTCTTGAATCATAAACTTTTCATCAATCTTAACATGAGCACTTTCAATGATCTTCTTTAATCTCAAGTTAAAACATCTATAAGCTTTTCTTTTGGTAGAGTAACTAAGAAAAATATGTTCATCACTTCTCGCATCAAAATTGCCAATTTCTTCATCTCTCATGATGTAGCACTTGCTTCCAAATATTATGAACTATTTGACTGTAGGTACATTCCCAAACCATATCTCATAAGGTGCCTTGTTTGTTCCTAGCCTTAATTGAGTTCTATTGATAAGTGTAGACTGTAGTATTGACCGCATCTCTCCAATAGGTGTGTGTGACCTTTCCTTCAATCATGATGGTGTGCATTGTGTCAAGGATGATCATATTCCTTCTCTCTACTATTCCATTATGCTGAGGGGTTCTAGGAGAAATTAGCTATCTCTTTCTCCCATGTTCTTCATAGTACTCATAAAATCTATCAGAGGTGAATTCTCCTCCTCTATCCAATCTAAGACACTTTATCTTTAATCTAGACTCATTTTCAACCTTAGCTTTGAATACTTTGAATTTGTCAAATGTTTCTAATTTATCCTTTAAGAATGCATCCCACATCATTCTAGAATAATCATCAACAAATAAAATGAAATACCTTTCACCATAGTATGATCTTGTTTGAGTTGGTCCACATAGGTCTTTATGTATCAGATCGAACTTGTTCTCTACCAAATTATGCTTGCTTCTGAATGAGTTTCTTGCATGCTTTCCCATCATACATTCCCTGCATATTGTGTCTACTAGTTTTGCAATTCTAGGAAGATCTCTTACTACCTTTACATTACTTATCTTCACTATGTTATCAAAATTGATATGACATAGTCTTTTGTGCCATAACCAGCTATCATCTACTTTAGCAACAAGACAACTAGCTTCTGGATTAAGTTGGAAAACATTACCTTTACTCTTTGATCCTGACACAATCATTTCTCCTTCCTTGTCGTTAATGATGCACTTGTTGTCTTTAAACTCCAACCGGTAACCTTTGTCAAGCAACTATCCAACACAGAATAGGTTATTCTACAAACCATCAACATAAAGAACATCATCATTGTTTTTCTTTCCATCCAAGGTGATGGATCCTCTACCTATGATAGGTTTAGGGTTTTTGTCACCAAATCTAACCATACCACCTTTTTACCTATCTAGATGTACAAATCTATCTTTCTTTTCTATCATGTGATGTGAGAAACCACTGTCAATGATCTAGTTTGTCCTAATGTCAGCTTGTGAAATCAATGCTAACTCTTGTGTATTCTTTTCATCTTCAAGAGAAATGAATCCAATTTCATCCTCTCCTGATTCTTCATTTGATACTCCATCTCCAGTATAGTAACATTGTTTTGTATACTTGGGCTTGTAGTTATTTTTGAACTTCTTGAATCTTGTAGGATACTTAGATGCAAAGTGACCAATCTTGTTACATGAAAAAAACTTGAATGGTAATTGACCATCATATTTTCCTTTTCCTTTCTTTTCTCTCTTAGAAATCATAGCAATGAAATCATCTGGTATTTTTTCTTCTTCATCATCATCAAAATTACCAAAGATGTTCAAGGATTTCTTACCATGGACTGAGGCTTTGAAGGTTGTCTCACTTTTAGGCTCTGTCTTCAAACTTGTAATCTCAAAGGCTGAAATCTTGCTGATTAAGGTCTTTCTCCTAAATTTTTTTGAGAATGGTATAGTCTCTTCCAAGATGTTTATCTTGTTCTCATATTCTAGTGTCAAGGTAGTCATTAGCTTATCCATGACGTCTTCTTTAGATTCTCTCCACCATTGTTTTTGATTCTTGATACTGCTTCATTAATCCTTTGATTGTAGGCTCTAATGCTTTCTTCAAGTAGCATTTCCAATGTGTTTTACTTTTTCTTCCATGTCTTTCTATGTGCATTCTTGGCTTGGATGTCTCCTTCAAACATGTCTTCTAGATACTTCCAAATCTTGTAGGCTTTATCTAGTTTCTTGATCTCTAAAAATTCATTGTCAGACAAGGTGCTGATGAGGGTTTCTTTGGAAAGAGCATTTGAAGTAAACAACTCCTTTTTCTTAAGATTTTTATCATCCTTGGCAAGATTTGATAAAGAAGGAATCTCAGTTTCTTTAGTAGCTACCTCAAAAATTTCAAAGGTAATGAACTGCAAATGTGTCATCATCTTGTTCTTCTAGTCAAGATAAATTTCTCCATCGAACTTAGGACTTTCTTTTCTAAAGAATGCCATCTGATCAACCTCAAGCTATTAAAATTTCTCTCCAAGGTACTTGGCTCTGATACCAATTTTTAGGAATAGTCCCAAGAGATAACTGAGAGGGGGGGTGAATCAGTTATCTACAAGTTTCAATTCTTTATCCAATTAAGTATGTAATAACATTAAGCATAAACAAAATAAAAGAACACTTAACACAACACCATAATTTTGGTTACAGGGAAACCAAAATAGGTAAAAAACACGGTGGGAATTGACACACACTAAGAACTGCACTAGTGTATTATGATCCCTATTAGAAGATATTACAACCCTGTTAGGAGTCTTTTATAATTAACCTTGTTAGGGGTGAGGATGCACTATCTGAGAGAACACTACTCAAAGGGGTGAAGGTTGCAACCTTCTGATTAATAAATACACACTATATCTGGATCTTGGTGAACTACACATAGACTTGTTGTCTTGATTAGTTCTAATGAATAGTATATACTCTCTACTTAGTCACATAGACCTTTTGATGATAGCTCAACAATTCAATCTCTCTACTCTGCTCTTCTTTTCCAACTATGAACCATGCTTAGAAATCACAAAAGACTGCCTATAGATACCTTTCCTCTAAATGATATAATCAAGTCAGCCTATTAGAACCATCTTGAAATCATATTAGATAAACAATGTAACTCTCCATTAACATCTCAGTTAGCTCTACTAAGCACACAACATAAATTATGACTTCACAATTACATGTGAGTAGACGCCACACTACACACAGTCAACTTTACCAAATTATCTCCAACTTTCATCTCATGTTGAATTACGTCATGCACTCTTAACCAAAAATTCTTAACTTTCTTTTTAACATGAATCCAAGTGTGCATACCGAGATGATAGGTGCAACTACCACAATCATATAAACACTGTCGAATCTTCCAAATAAACTCAGGAAATTGTAATTGTCAACTGGAGACTTCATAACTCAACTTCTACAACATATATGACTCTGCGTTCATGAAAATAACATCATGCATATGTCTACAACATAAATATAAATGCACAAGGCTCTACTACAACTATACTACAAATCACATACAAAACTATTCTTGGCACCTGTCAGGAACATTCACTAATATACACAGCTATACAACTATCTTTACACAAAATCAACCTCTACGTCTATGATATCATGCTAATAACATATCCATGCAACATATGCTCAAGGCTCTCTCCATTAGGCTTCCACACATGCTACTTACCATATATTGTTATCAATGACAAAGATATAGTCAACAATTTGGCTTGCTAGCAAATCTCCAACATATACCTCTAACAAGGTATAAGTATACATACACTTTTGTAAAAGTGTGCGATGATCATAATAGGAAAATAGAGACAGAGTAGAGATCAAGAGAAAGGAGAACAAGAGGATTTCTTCAAGGAATAATTTTTTAACTCTTTGTATTTAGGACAATAGATTGACTATAAGTGTTTTTGCACCTATTTTACAACCCTAATAGGGTTTGATTGCCTCTAACAGAGCTGGACTCTTAGTAGGGTAAATTCCTTAATTGGAATCACATTGTAAAGACTCCTAATAGGGTATGTCCTTTAATCAAGACCAACATATTGTAATACTTAGCTCCTAATAGGGTTATTATACTTATAGCGCAGACATTTGTGGGTACCATCCCCACCAGGGTTTTCCCTTAATAGGGTTTCCTCGAAAACAAATATGATGTTATGATTTCTCCTATGTTTGTTTATTTTGCATGGTTATTTATCTTATGCTATATCTTTATATGTTGTTTGAAGAAGATAAAGAAGTTTAAGAATTCAATAAAGAACTATAACACTAATTCACCTCCCCCCCCTTGAGTGTTACCAAATGCTGACAATTGGTATTAGAGCATCAGGCCCCTAAAAGAAAAGCTTAACAGTTTTGGGGAGATCAAGATAAGTTTGGAAAACTTGAAAATGAATTATGAAAATTCCTTGGAGGATGTGGATATTGCTAATGCGGATATAGTAGATCTCAAGTACAAACTAAGGAAGATAGATGACTTCATCAAGAAGTTGAAGCAACATCTTGAGCATGAGAGAAAATTGAGAGATGATCTCATGGAAGCATAGACTAAGGAGCTATCAGATCAAGATTTGATTGAGCAGCTAATTAAGACATGAAAGGATTCCTTGAAGGATTAATTAGAGGTCAAAAAATTAAATCTAATGAAAGAACTTGATTCTGAAAAAGAAGCAAAAGATAACTTGCAAAATGAACTATCAAATTCGAGGGATATGATGCAAACTCTGGAGAATGAACTAAGTGCACTAAAAAAAATATATGACAAAGTAGGAAGATACTACATCACCATTACTGGTGAACTTGATCAAACCAAAGGTCACATAGAAAAAATTCATGAGAGAAGAAATAAATTGGACGAACAAATTGACATGTAGAATCCTGTTGGAGACATGACAAGAGTAGAATTTAATGACAATCCCTATTAGAAGAAAGATAGAGTCATGCTAAATCTTGATTCACCTAAGAAGTTAGATTCTAAGGTTGTGATAACAAAACCTGAAAAGGTATTCCTAAGTCCAAATTTACTGGTTTTTTCTTTAATTTTTATCTATATGGACACAAGATAAGTGAATGTAGAAAACTTGATATGAGGTCTAGAAGACCCACATATGGTCACTTGAATGATTTAATCAAGAATCAAAAAGAGAAAATTCTGAATGGGGCAAATATTCAAAAAGATGAATTTAGTAAAAATGAAAAGCATAGACAATCTGAGGATATGGACACATGTAAAACAAATAATATTATACAAGACAATGTCTCTAATTCTATTAAGGATGAATTCAACAAATTAGTAGAAGAAGTAAAGAAACCTTTTACCAGACCTAGAAAGATTGTATGTTACAAATGCAATAACTTTGGTCATATTGCCAAGTATTGCGAATTGATTACAACCAATTGAAACCTAAGAAGAAGGTGGCATGATTCAAATATAAAAATGATGGACATGTTGCAAAGTATTACAGATTTAGAGGACCAATAAAGAAGTCCTTCAGACCATTCGCAAAAGAAAAGGAACTGAATGAAGAATAAAAAGAGCTACCATAACTAAAAGTAGAATTCAAGGAGAAATGGGTCAAGCGGAATGAACCTATTGATTTTGAAGTTAAGAAATATGAATATCAGAGTGCAAGCACTCACAAGAGTCCTAAGAGTCTTGTGGAATCATTACTAGGGTGCATTGCCTCACCATCTCTTTTATGGGAAATGCATGCCTTAGGGGGAGCATGATAGAGTAACACCAATCAGATACAGACCCCCTGTATGGATGAGTTAAGTTGTGCAAGCTTGAAGGAAGCTTAGTTTCTATTGTATAGGATCATGGATAAGATTACATCTAGTTTTTTAGATGTCTGTGAGAAGATGTACCAGTTTGAGCTACCACTGGTTCCTTGTAGTTTTCTAGGAAATTTTTGGGACTTGTGCCAAATTATCCATAAGGGTAGTAATGTGGTAGAATTACTTACCATTTACATTGAGATCAGAGATCATTGAATATCTTGGAGAAATTGTTGGAGCTAGAAGAGTTTTCAGTTGTCTTCACAAAACCCTCACACGACCACACGAGCTAAGTATTTACCATAAACTTAAGAAATATTTGTCATTTATGGTAATAAAGCAATCAACATGGATACTCCCAAGGTTTTTAATGTTCTTGAAAGGAATATATACAAATTCAAGATCCATCCCTTCAAATCCACTGAAAAGGATCAAAAGGGTGCGTTCTCAAATACCCCAATTGGCATTCTTCATGTTGAAGACATAAGGGCCTATATACATAACAATATTGAGTTTATAGGAATCACAAAGATATATGATGAGATGATAGGGTTATACACATAGATCAAACCCTAAGAGAAGAATCTACGAAGGTGCACAAGCTACCAATAGTCAAATATATGGAGATGTTTGAATTTGATGAACTAGATTGGATCAAAATTATGTTAAGTAGGATCCATGATGAATTCATATGGATTGGTAGAACCCCAACCAAAATCACCAAAGAATTATTGCATTAAATCACTAGTTTAGCAATGACAGATAAAATTCCCATAGTAGAAAAGAATATCAGATTTGAAGTGGAGAAACTAACCAAAAGTAAATAGAATAAGAGAGAAATGCTAGTAAATGACATCACACAAGAAGATGTTAAGATTTTTGCAATGATATTGCGATACAAGTTTTAGTATAGTAGCAGGATAAATAGTGTATTAGCTAGTTTTGTACATATGGAAAATAAAATGGTAATAGAAGATGAAGAATATGACTTGTGTGAGGTTCTAAGGTAGCAACTAATGGAGAATCTGGTAGGGATAAAGAGAATCAAAACAACACACTTAAAATTTTGTTCTCTAATAATGTATATGTTCTTTCATGTTATGAGAAGATTCCCTAACATGTATTTATGGAGATCAGACAGGTGCACTATGAAGATGATAAGCAACTGCTATAGAATAAGTGATGCAAAAGATAGATATGTTGAGATTGCAAGAATGATGAAGCTATTCCAAAAACAAATGCATGAAAGGGAATGGATGCCTTGGAGACTAGTGGACAAGTACAAGGATGATATATGCTTTATGGTGGAAATTGGTAGAACATGTTTTAAGGTATTAGAACCTAGAACTTCATGGACAAATCCTATGGGCTATGAAGTAGATTATACTATTCTAGAGCTTCATATTCAACATGTCTTACAGTCCCCTAAAGACCCAAATTTTCAAAGATGGGCTACATATGAAGAAAAGTACATAGTTGTTAAGGAAGAATTAGTAAAGGAGAGAAGAGAGAAAAAGGTTGAATCATTGGTTGATAAAATAGCAGGACAACATGGAATATCTAAATAAGAAATGAAGACTATTAGAGAGAAGGTGGTATAACTAGGAGAGAAATACAATATTCCTCCTCTTCAAATTAACATTGAAGCACCTCAAGCAGTAGAGATTAAGGAAGAAGAAAAAGAGAAAGAAAAAGGTGACACTCCTACACCTACTAGGAGGACTTCGTAGAGGCAGGAAGAAAAAGAAACTACACAAGGCCAAATACCTCATCAAGCCAGAGCTAAGGCAATCAATAGTAGACCAGGAAAGAAGAGGAAAACATTGAATACTCATACATCTATGCAAGAAAAGGATAAAAACAAAATATTATTCAAGAAGAAGAGAAAAACAAGGAAGTCCAAATGATAGACAAAGAGAAAACTGAGGAAAAAAAGGAGTAAGAAGAAGAAAGGGACATAAATCTTCAAGAAGCTAATCTAAGGGCACTTGAAATAGACAAGAAAAAGGAAGAAGAAGAAGGGGTAGGGTACACAAAGAAATCTATTCAAGCCCTACCTAAAATTTCTTCAAAAGAGAGGAGTGAGTGATGGTATGCTTAATTCTATTGAAAAATAATTTGATAGATATGATGAGGAGGAGAAAAACCAAATAAAAGACATAGTTTTAGAGAACATGCTCACATTAAAAAAGAACTTAATTGAAATGGAGGGTCAAATAAGTAAGGACTTATTTGAAATATTAGAATGGAAAAAGAAAAGATCCCTTGATGAGGACATCAAGATGATACAAGATATTCTATTATAGAACATGCTAACCATCACACGGAATGAGATGGGAGATTGGCTTGAGAACCAAAATTGAGAACCAAAACCAGAATTATCAAATTCATGGCACAAAAATATGAAGAGGTTAAACATGAAATAGATGACAAGGTTGGACAGTTACTCTTGGAGGAGCGACCTGATCTTGGTAAATCTAAAAGGACCCCAACCCCATTAATAATCTCCACAGAGCCCAAAACTGCATAAATGGCTGGTGATCCAAAATAAATAGATGTAGTTGACACAACATTACCTGATTTCTTCATAGACAATGTTGGGATTTCACTTGATACACAACTAGATACATCTAATCCATTTTAGATGAATGAAGCCCTAACCAAAATTGACAAAACAGTAAGAGATATTAAGCTACCAACTAAGAAAGTGCAGTAAGAAGAGAAGATACTAGAAAAAGCATAGATATTAGAACAAAAAGAGGAAGAGCAAGAAACATAAAAGATAAAAGAAAAGGAAAAAGAAAAAGAAATAGAGGTAGAAGATGAACAAGCAAGGGAAAAGGAAATAGAAAAGCAAGAGGAATAGCCAAAAGGAATGGCTATCACTCATTTTGCTACACCTAATTTTTTGGCAAGTGGATCTCAATCACTTCCAACCAATTTAGAGGACATGGATGTTACAAACCTAATGCAATTCTCAGTACTTGCTTTTGCCAAAGAAAAATAAAAATTAGAGAATAAATCTGACAAGAATTCAAAAAAAATCCACCGGGCAACACAGGTATTAAGTAAAATTTTGACTACACCTCCTGTACATAATGAGGATCCCATAAGTAGTCTAGATAATGTTCTAAGTATAATAGAAATTTTTTTTGATACTTTAGAAGATACAGCCAGAATAAAAGTGGTAGAAGACTTCAAGAGATTAAGGATGAAAGACACTCTAAATGAAATCAAAGATAATCATAACACACTGACTACCACTATAAAGGAAATAAAATATTGCCTTAAGGATGGACATGAGCTATTTAAACTTTGCATGACTTCACACAATCATGTAAAGAATATATAAGATATTATAGCTCAGGATGAAGAAGTTTTGATAAAACTCTCTGAGGATTTTGAAAATATAAAAAAATTGGATATAAATAAGGAGATGAACATGGTAATGGACAAAATCCACACTCTCTAGTTAGAAAAGGATACAATTCAGAAGAGACTTTTAGAGCTAAGAAGCTTCTTAACTCCAAATCCTCAATCGCTCTTTGAATGCTTACACTTTGTTGATATATAGCTTGCACTTGATTGATTGATTGATTCCTACCAAATGAGGGGAGATGAGGTCCTTTTATACTTTAATCCCTCATTTTAGGATTCAAATTTGATCTAGGATAACCAAAATTAAAAACCTCGAAAGAAGACCTTGACATCAAGCTCTAGATAAAGTTTGGACCAAAAATCCTGGAGGGAAAAGTCACCAGTGACGGTGTGTCCCAAGAAATATGGGCTCAAATTTTAGGGAGAGATTAGGGAGAGAAGATAGCTATGAAAGAATAAAATAAAAATCATGGGGATCAAGCATAATGGACATTCAGACCTCAAAATCACCAAAATGAATCCTAATAGGTCCTAAATCATCCAATTATGGGTGCTAATTTTTTAGGACTATACATAGCTTAACCCTACTTTCCACTTCTTGAAGTGTTAGTTTTTGAGAAACTAACCCTTCTTCTATTAGATTGAAACTTAAATAAACTCTAAAAGGGAATATATTATTCAACTACCTTTCATGCCTAAGAAGGTTTAACTGATGCACCTAGATAGATGAGAATTGAGGAGATCTAATCTAGCTCTGAATCTTTAGAAGATGGGGAAGAACCTCCAACTCAACTTTTGTGAAGGTCTATAAAGTATAGAAAACCAATTGAAAGGTATTTTCTTACTGATAGGAGATTAATTTTCACTTTGAATACTAGTGTCAATCAACCTAGATGTATAAAAGATAAAATAGGTATGAATGATGCAGTATCCTACATAATTGCTATGGGTGAAGAAATAAAAACTTTGAAAAAGAGTAAAACATGAGATATTTTACCATTTCCTAAAGGCAAAAAGCCTACTGAATGTAACTGTTGGATACTTGAGAGGGGGAGGGGGTTGAATCAATTATCTTAGCTCCCTTAATAATTTTCAAGCTTAAAACCTTTTTAGAAACTAATCTTAATAATTAGATTAAGCATTCAATCGACCACAACAATATGCATATGAAAATCAGAAAATAACATGCAAACCATTCAATTATACATTAACAACATTATTTAACATGGAAACCCAATTTGGGTAAAAACCACTACAAGAATTATCACCAACAAAATAATTAACTCTTCTGAAGTGAGATCGGTTAAGAGCCAAACCTATTGAAGATTACAAAACACTTTTTCTAGATGTGACCCTGTTAGGGGATTTTCACCATAGATCAACTAGATATGTCACCCTATAATGAGTGGCCTTATTAGAGGACTTCACACATTCATTAGAATTATAGCTTAGAAAGGATTTAGAAATAGGATTGTTAAGTACACTCGGTTAAAATATTTTCTTCTACAATGGTTAGAAAGTAACAATGAAATGACCTAATAAAATATACAACTACCTTTGCTTCTTCAGATCTCCTTTCTACTCATTTGTCTTATTCAAACTCTTCTTTATGGCTGGTCAACACACACTCTTCATCTCATGTCTTTCCTTCACTTGATTCACACCTTTCTTAAACATTGTTTTGCTCAGTGTACCCTTATGTACTTGTTCAGCTATCTGGTCTAGCTATCAGAAAATCAACTATTGTCATCCTTTACATAGATAATGTTTTCCTCTTAATCCTATTAATTAGGGTTTCCTTGAAATAATCTCATTCATTTGATCAAATATCAATCTAAATTCAATGTATCTATAGCTCGGTAACACGTTTTATGAATCTTTCCAACTATATCTTCACCTTGGAACTTGAAATTTTCTTGGATCTCAAACCAATCATTAAAACATTACCATTTATCTGTACCTAACATTTTTTATCTGTTGATTTCATTAACAAACTTTATTCCTTCCTTAGAATCTTCTACATCAATACAGATTCTCACTTGATGTTTTCTTTTAATTAATTTCTTGTTTGATAGACCAACTTCATCTTCTTGGTTAAGTCTACCTTCTCAGTTATCTTTTACTTGGTTATAAAATTCTAAGTTAACTATATCAGACCAATATATTTACTTATTGACAACCATTTCTAGCTCAGTAGCACACATTGATTCCTTGTCTTTTCATTTCACGACTTCAATCCTTTATAATAGACAAATATAGCTGACTTGTGTATCATTCTAACACTTCATCAAATCATGTAAAATAATCAAATCAATATTACCTTGCTATAGACTAATTCATCAATTTCCCATTTAAGCTTACATACTTAACATCACTTCTTCATTTCATCTTCTATCTCAACTATAAGAATTTTGATATTACTTTGATACCATCTAAGAATTTTCCTAAGGCAAAGAATGAAAATCCCAAGATCTAGAACCTCAATTGATAACATGAGAGAGACAAAAGATATGATCAATTTATTGATTTAGTATTGATCAATAATGAAATCGATTAAAGTTCCTATATTTTTAGGAAATATTAACCTAGAGGAATTGATTGATTGGATTAATGAATTAGAAGAATATTTTGAGTATGAAGATAGAGAGGATCCTAATAGGGTCAATTTTGTGAAGGTCAGACTAAAGGGTCATGTGAAGATCTAGTAGCGGGAGATTCAGTTAGAGTGAAATAGAAGAGGAAAGGAGAAAATCAGAAGATGGGATCGGATGGTAGATAAATTGAAGTGACGATTCATTCTTGTTAATTATGAGCTTGATCTATTGAAGAAAATGCAAGTTTTGAAGCAAGCATGGAGATTTTTTTTAGGAGTATACATAGGAGTTTTATCGAATCCTCATCAGAATAGGCCATAAGGAAGTTGATAAGGAGAAATTTTTCCGCTACCTTAATGGGTAAGGCCAAGCATTCATGAGGAGTTGAATTTGGTTCGAATGAACAGTATTGAAGAGGCATACCAGTTTTCCCTAAAAGAGGAAAAGTTGAATAAGAAATTTGAGAGCAGACAAAGTGGAAGAGGTTCTGGTGGAAGATCAAGTGGACGGTCTTATAGAGGCCAAAATGAAGATAAAAAAAGATAGATGAAGCCAGTAGTAGTCAAAATCAGAGAGGTAATAATTTGAATCATTTCCAAGATCATAATAATGGAGATCCAAGAGGAAGAGGAAGAGGACAAGGATCAGAAAGAGGAGGCTTCCATGGAACATGTTCTTACTGTGGAGAAGAAGGTCATAGGGAATTTGAATGTCCTCGATGCCAAGGAAGGATATATAGGAGGACTGAAGGCCAGGCTAGAGTTGCAAATGTAGATG
This sequence comes from Chamaecyparis obtusa, assembly GCA_027943335.1. Classification (NCBI taxonomy): domain Eukaryota; kingdom Viridiplantae; phylum Streptophyta; class Pinopsida; order Cupressales; family Cupressaceae; genus Chamaecyparis; species Chamaecyparis obtusa. The sequence goes on along the minus strand of BSBK01009439.1, from coordinate 561,150 downwards.
AAGATGCTAGATCATCACATTCTGAAGATGCACAAAGAGGAGAAGTCTTAGTTAACAGAAGAGTCCTGTTGAGTGGTGAAAATGAACCTGAGAAAAGGAGCTTATTTTGCACTAGGTGCAAGTGTGAGGATAAGTGTTGTGATATGATTATCGATAGTGGAAGTATTAAAAATTTGGTGTTAGAAGAGATGGTCACAAAGTTGAAGATCAAGAGGTAGAAACACCCACATCCATACCGGATCACCTGGGTGTAGGATGACCACAAGGTTATGGCCAATGAACAGTGCCTCATAAAGTTAAAGATTGGAGGATACCATGATGAGGTACTATGTGATATCATACCCATGGATGCATGTCATATGTTGTTGGGTAGGCCATGGCTATTTGATAGGCATGTTGTACATGATGGTCATGTGAATACCTATTCCTTGAAAAAACATGGAGTGCGACATAAGATAAAGCCATTGAAGGACACCAAAGAAAATGTATGTAGTGTTGCAAGAATAACTTGTGTTGTTGGAAGAAAATTACTAGAGGGTATGAGGCATGAGCATATGTGTTTTTCTTTAATTTTGAAAGCTATTAAAGAGGAAGTAGAAGATGTACCTGTAGAAGTTGTAGATTTGTGTATGAGTTTCAAGATATTGTATCCAATAATCTTCCTAATAGATTACCACTAGTAAGAAAGATCAGTCATTAGACAAACCTGATCCCAAGAGCGAGTTTGTCAAATAAGGTAGCACACAGAATGACACCAGTAGAAAGTGAAGAGTTGAACAGACAAGTACATGAGTTATTGTAGAATGGGTTGATTCGAGAGAGTCTAAATCCATATGTTGTACCAACAGTATTAGCACCAAAGAAGAATGGAGAGTGGAGGATGTGTATAGATTCTATGGCTATCAACAAAATCACAATCAAGTATAGATTTCCATTGTCGTGGATGGATGATATTATGGACTATTTGAATGGAGTTGTGTCTTTCTCAAAGATAGATGTAAAGAAAGGATATCATCATATTTAGATTAGAGAAGAAGATGAATGGAAAAATGCATTCAAGACAAAGGAAGGATTGTATGAGTGGTTAGTCATGCCTTTTGGGCTAACTAATGCACTGAGCACTTTTATGCAGCTCGTGAATGAGGTTTTGAAAGAATTTCTAGGTAAGTTTGTCATTGTTTACCTAGATGATATCTTGATCTTTAGTAAGAAATTGGAGGAGCATTTCATGCATAATCGTAAGGTTTTTGAGAAGTTAAGGGAAGAGAAATTATTGATCAATTTGAAGAAATTATTTTTTGTTGAGTTAGTGTATTTGGGATTTGTAGTATTAGCAGAAGGTCTAAAACTAGATCCAAAGAAAGTGAAGGCTATCCTTGAGTGGCCTACTCAAAGGAGTTCTACTGAAGTAAGATATTTTCATGGTTTGGCTAGGTTTTACAGAAAGTTTATCAAGAATTTTAGCAGTATTTGTGGATCCTTGACTCAAACAATGAGAGGAGATAGGAAAGTGTTTAAGTGGACTACTGGGGCAAATAAAAGTTTTAAAATATTGAAACAAAAATTTACAAAACAACTTGTTTTAGCACTTCCGGATTTTAATAAAGTATTTCAAGTAGACTGTGATGCTAGTGGTATTGCAATAGGAGCTATTTTGAGCCAAGAAGGTAAACCTATTGCTTATTTAAGTAAGAAGTTAAATGATGCCACAAGGAAATATTCTATTTATGACTAGGAATTTTATGCTATAGTTTAGGCATTGAAGAAGTGGTGACACTATCATCTTCCTAAGGAGTTTGTTTTGTATACTGATCATTAATCTTTTCAATACTTGAATAGTCAAGGAAAGTTGAATCAGAGGCATTTGAAATGGGTTGAGTTTTTGTAGAGTTACACATTTGTTTTGAAACACAGAAGTAAAATTCTAACACGGTTGTAGATGCTCTTAGCAGAAGGAAAATTTTTCTGATAAAGATGCATATTGAGGTGGTTGGGTTCAAGGAACTCAAGAATTTGTATCCAAAGGATCCTGATTTTGGTGAAGCTTAGAAAGCTTGTAATCTCATGAAGGAAATACATAGTGGAGGATTGACTGGACATTTTGGTCAAGATAAAACCCTTCCTTTGGTTAGTGAGAATTATTGCTGGCCATAGTTGTAGCAAGATGCCAAGAAGTTTGTATAGAGTTGTAGAATATGCCAAATGGAAATTGGGGCAAAGCAGAATATAGGGTTGTATCAACCATTATCTGTACCAAAGAATCCTTGGGAGGATATTAGTATGGACTTTTTTCTTGGTTTACCAAGGACTCAATGGGGACATGATTCAATTTTTGTGGTAGTTGATAGGTTTTCAAAGATGGCACATTTTATTCCTTGTAAGAAGACTAATGATGTTCTTCATGTAGAATAATTATTTTTCAAGGAAGTGGTGAGACTACATGGTCTGCCAAAGAGCATAGCTTCAGATTGGGACACTAAGGTTGTTGGATATTTTTGGTGCACATTATGGAAGAATTTAAAGATAGAGTTGAAGCTCAGCTCATCACATCATCCATAGACTGATGGATAGACAAAAGTGGTGAATAGGAGTTTGGGGAGTTTGTTGAGATGTTTGGTTGGAGATAAGACAACATGATGAGATTTGATTTTACCATGGGAAGAATTTACATACAATAATTTTGTCAATAGAAGCACTAATAAATCACCATTCTAGATTGCATATGAAAGTAGTCCCAGAAATGCTTCTGAGTTGAGGAAGATAGAAAAAGGAGAAATAAGTAGTGTTGAAGCTGAGGATTTTGCAAAATATTTTAAGAACATCCATAAGGAGGTGAGGAACCACATTACCAAGATGAATACACAGTATAAGGCCAAGGTAGATGAGAAAATGAGGCATAAAAAATTTCAAGTTGGGGATGAATTCATGGTTTATTTGTGGAAGGAGCATTTCCTAGTGTACATATAACAAGCTAAAAATGAAGAATTTTGGGCCATGTAAGATACTGAAGAAGCATGATTCAGGAAATGGCTATGAGGTAGAATTTCCTATTGAACTAAATATTTCACCAGTATTTAACATTTTAGATTTGACGGAGTATCATGAAGGGGGTGTTGAAGATGAGATCCCAAAAGAACAGTGGAGTATTATAGCAACTACTTCAACTATCAAGGAGATTGATGATATATTGGATAGTCATGTTGGAAGAAGCACAAGGTACAAAACATATGAAGAATATCTAGTCAAATGGAAAGGATGACCTATTGAAGATTGATCATGGCTGACAAGGGAGGAGGTTAACCGTCTTGGTTTTCCTCTGCACACCTGATTCGTGACAGGGTCACTTATCAAATTGCCCCGGGTGTCTAATGTAGGAGCATCCTAGGTGTAAAGGAAATCTTGGATCACCCAAAAATATTTCTAGTTTCTTTTCAATAAGGGCTATCTTATCCAGAGCTTCCATTTATAGAAACTTACTATTTTTAGTAAGTCAATCATACGAGCTCAAAATATTCTAATTTCACAGGTAGAGGTTCATCTTAGTCATATCAACCTACCAGTTGAGTTTCATTGTCATATCATCTATATTGGTGAATTCATTTGTAATTATTTTGAGACGACCCTAATTCAGAAATAAAATAATTCTAGGGGTAGTCAGCCTTAATGGCTAAATTTTTGAAACCTGCTCAGGTGGTGGAAAATTGCCTATATAAGGAATGTCTGTAGTATTTTCTAGGGTAGTTCTAGGTAGATCAAGGTAAGGATTCAAGGCTTTGTCCTATAGAATATTGTAAGGAAAATGCCCATGTGGCTTTGCATATTGTAATTCTAAAATTTGTAATTCCACACTTGTGGAGATAAAAAGAAGCCTATTTTATGTTCTTGCAAATTTCTATTATTTCTCTATTTCTATTATATGTTTTTGGTATTAAGAGGAGCACCCTTCATCAGTAAATAGGATATATGCAAGTGATAACCTATCACCTTAACAAGGTGTAATAACATGTCCACCAAAGGTAGATCATCCTCCATTATACAAAAAAGTATATGCAACATATGCAACAATGAGATGATGATAATATGATAAGATCACTAAAGGTGGATCTCACTCGTAAAGTGGAAATTCTCCTACACCATGTGCTAAAATTAAATGAAAACTCCTAAGTGTTTCAATGAAAACTACTATGAAAATACATTATCTGAAGTAAACTTAAGTAAAGTGGAATTAGTGAATAATTAATTATACCAACCTTTACCAACCATTTCTTTACTCAACACTACATATTTCATATTGATATGACAAATTTCATAAATCAATAAGTCAATAAGCTTGACATCAATGACAACATAACAACTAATCCAGTGCTTCTACATACCTTTCATTTCTCAGTTCAATATCAGTTGGGGTAATAGTAAGTAGGTGTTCACGGAAAAGATTGGTTTAGATTGAAGCACTGAGAAGTATAAAGCAAGGTTGGTTGCAAAAAGATATTCTCAAGTTGATGATGTTGATTATGGTGAGATATTTTCTCCAGTTGCAAAAATGAAATCCATTAGATTTTTTCTTCTACTTCCTACTTCTTATGATATAGAGGTTAAGAAAATGGATGTGAAAACTACTTTCCTTCATGATGATTTGTAGGAGGATATCTATATGAAACAACCAAAGCCCTTTGTGAAAAAAGATAAAAGTAACCTGGTTTGTAAAATAAAGAAATATTTGTATGACCTCAAACAAATATTAGGATGTGGTACTAGAAATTAAATACACGTTTTGATTTTGGGGTTTGAGAATTCTGAATTGGATCATTGTTTTTGTTATAAATTTGATGTTAGTCATTTCTTGTACATTGAATTATATGTTGATGATATGTTCATTTGTAAATAGAAAGACATGATTGTAGAATTGATGTACCATCTTTCTACTAAATTTGAAATGAAAGATCTTGGTGCAAAATATCACAATCTTAGGATGGAGATTAGAAGAGATAGAGCAAGCTGAAAGTTGTTGCTAGGCCATAGTAATTATGTGAACTCAATTATTATAGAGAGTTCACTTATACCTAATACAACACCATTATACATTCCTTTTATAGTTGGAATATAGTTGTCTATTTTAGATTTTCCTATATCTCTATTAGAGATGGAAGACATGAGAAAAGTACCTAGCCAAAGTGTAGTTGGAAGTTTGATGTGTAATATGGTATGCACTAGACCAAACCTTTCTCATATAGTGGGAGTTCTTTTCAAATATATATCTAATCTTGGTAAAGTTCATTAGGATGCAGGTAAAAGAGTCTTCAAATATTGAAAAGGCACCTCAAAGTATTATTTGTCTTATCTTTGTAATATGATAGGAGATTAAATTTATCTTGATATTTGTGGTTGTGTTTATTTATAAATTGGGTAGGCGATATTGATAGTATTAGATCCACTAGTGCTTAGGTGTTTACCTTTTTTGGTGGTACAATCAATTGTATGAGTAAGAAATAGGTTTTGGTTTCTTTGTCCACTAATGAAGTTGATTATATGACAAACACTCATAGTTTTAAAGAAGCCATTTTCTTAAGAGACTAAATTAAATATTGGATTAAAAAAAGAAGTCATGAAAATTTATTGTGAAATTCAAAGAGTGATATTCCTAGCTAAGAACCTAAAATTTCTTGCTAAGACAAGGAACATTGATGTATAGTATTATTTTGTCAGACGTATGGTTGAGGATGGAAGGGTGAAGCTAGTTAAGGTAGATATTTTGATGAATGTTGTAGATTTGTTAACTAAGGTTGTGAGTACAAAGAAGTTCAAATGGTGTTTTGGAGTTTATGAGCCTTACACCCCTTAGAAATTAAATTATGGTAAAGATACTCCCCTTTCTCTTGCAAGGTGTTTGACATGTGGGAGATTGTTAGGAAAATGTGTATTAATGTTGCATTTACATATAATTACTATCTATTGAAAATTTTACATTTGAGCACAAATTTTCCCTAAAATTTCCTCAAAGGTTTGGATGGGCTAGATTAGCTTGTCGGTATATTTTTATTGCAAGATCAAGTGTAGATTTGAGGATATTAAAGTTTTTCATTTATGAGGTTGCTAAAATAATTTTGTGAATTCAATTTTGAAGGATAAATAGGGGCTCCAAAACCACATGAAAAAGTTCATAATAAATATAGCAAGTTTTATCTTGATAGAACATGTAATATTTTTGGTGCTTCAAATATTTTGTTAATCAAAGACCTGGTTCAAAAGTTATAACCTCTAGAAGTTAGGTCTCTTGAATCAGGAAACATCAAAATGTGTTGAACACATAATTGAATTGTAAAAGATAGTTAAACATGTTGGTGTGTGTTTTGACACATCATAGGGCATATTTGATTAGAGATAAGACACACAACTTTATAGGAGGTTTTCAACCCATGGTGTTGTAATATCGTTTCATGGTTTCATGTATTGTATCTCCTATATATTAGGAATGTGAGATGAATGGTATGTGTGTAAGAGTCTTATATCTATTTATTTACCTCTCGATATCTTTCTGGTGATACTCCATTGATAAGCTTGCAATGCAAGTATATTGTAATCTATTTTTTATTTCTAAATCATATATTGAGAAATTTTTGGAGTGTGGGTTTGTTTCTCCCAAAAGGATATTCCCTATGTAAATTAATTTTTTATGATATGCATGTTATTTATGTTAATTTTTGGTAATTATTGTAAAGATTTGAGAAATTTTACATGAACCTCCTCTCAAGGTTAGTGTATAAAGAAGTTGTTATGCTACCTTAATTTTCTTACAAATATCATCCTTGGCCTAATCAAGTTCTCTCTTAATTAGGCATCAATTGTTAGAGGTCTTAATGCCCCTAACATTCAATTTAAGCCCATGCATTTCTTTGTGGGTAGGAAAATTTATTAGATTTGATGAGTAAACAATCCACATCTCCCAAGAACACCTGCATGCAAACACATGTCATAGAAAGAGAGAGAAGCAAGAAGCTAGAGAGGCTTGAACACATGGATCCATGAAAGAGGAGACATTCTTGATGTTTAAAAACAAAATTTGCAATTCAATAAAATGAATGTTTCTCAATAAGATTAAAAGAGAGATTAATCCTTATAAAAGAAGATCAAAACCCTAAAAGGGTGAACAAACCTAGGTTGCACGATAATAATTAATAAAATAATTATTTATTATATGCCTAAAGTTTAGCTTAAGTAGAAAGAGATAATAAGTGACTTAGTAATTAAATCAAACATGATTTAAGTAATAAGAAAATACTTTATTACTCTAACACCCCCCCTTAAGGTGAACTTTGGAAGAAGCTAAAAACCTAAAAATAACTACTGAAAGAAAATGGGTCCCGACAACAAAAGGCTTGATTAGGTACCCAAGTACAAAAGAGAGTCTCTGAAAAGTGGAGAAATAGAGAAAACCACATGGGAAAAACTCTACTCCAAAAAGAGACAAAGACTAGTCTAAGGGACTGAAGAAGCCTCCAAAACTAGGAATGTTTTGAAAAATAGGAAAAAGGATGAACATGTAGAACATCATTGAAGAAAGAAGTTACAAACGTTGTCAAGAAGTAATTGGTGATTTGAAGATCCTATACTGAAATATGACCAAGTAGAGAAGACTATAATCTACATGAGTGCCCTCAAATGAAACTGCTCAAATCAGGAGGCAAAGAAAGGAAAACAACTAAAGTCAAAGATACAAAATACTGTAATCTGCATGAGCACCCTCAAATGACACTACTTGAATCAGGAGGCAAAAAAAGGAAAACAACTAAACTCAAAAATACAGATGGCATAAAAACACCAAAATTATGAAGAGTTGATCAATCAATGTTGGAAGAGTGCATCCAAAAATAGGAAAGAAAGAGTGTCCATATGGTAAATGATCAATCTCACTGAAATGCATAGGTACCTAGCCACTGCATCTGCCTAGTACATAGAATAAAATACTGAATACATAGCTCACACTATCAAACCAAGGAAGTAGTAGAACCAATGGTAGAAAGCCCCCCCCCCCCCCATAATGCTGACAAGGGAGTAATGATAGGTACACTAAAAAGATCATCCAATATGAACTGCATGATGAAGAAGAATCTGAAACATTGAAGGTGGAGAGAGTACAAACACATATAGAGATACCTAAGGCTAATGTCATTGGAGGAATTCTCACATGATAAAAATAAATGAAAAACAAAGGAAAAAATAAAACCTCTCTGGCACTTTATAATGGAGTGCGAGTACATAGAGCGCAAACATGTGCAAGATCCTATACATGCAATAGAATGGCACTTCATCTCAGTGTATGTGCATAAAAGAATGCTACAAAAGTGAAGTATATACTTCTCAAAGAAGAGAAAAGGCTATTAAAACAAAAGAACAACCTAAGACAAGCCATTCCTTAAAAGGAAAAGATCCTAGGACCTGAAACATCCATGATATCTACCAGATTGTAAAAATGCAAGAAACTAAATAAAATATACCTAGAGAAAAATCTAGTAAAATGACTCATAGCACTGGAATTTTCTCAGAACAATATTTCTAATGATATATCATTTTCCCAAAATGGAGTCTGCATGCACAAGATAGAGCTCCCAGAGTGCAAAAAAGAACATTTGGCTTTGACAGTGAAAAAACACCATGAATTTTATTTTTTTTAAATTACAAACCTCCAAATCTAGATAGATCTCAGAACTAGAATTCTGATGATATCTCATTTTCCCAATTTAGACATTGTGTGCTCAAGTTATGAGCAACAAACCATAGCTATGCTAAAGGGCCCAAAAAATAGTGTAGAAGAATGCTGATGAATGATAACATCAGAAAATGAAGGTCTTAAAATTCACATTCGTATGGATGTCAAGGCCAAAATCTGCTTGGGGGCTAAAAAAACTAGCCTCTGGTCACCATACGACCAGGGGCTGAGGTTACATCCGCTAGAGGGTTAAATTTGATGGTCAAATGATCGTCGTCGCCTAAAAATAAATAAAAATTTCATAATCATCCACTAGTAAATTTTAGCCTCATTTTCGACGCTCATTGGTCTATTTTTCGATGTAAAATGGTTGATAGAACTACCATTTTTGTTTTCAAACTTTCTTTCTCAATTTTTCCACAAGTTCCCTTAAAAGTTGAATATTCAACTTATCATTTGGTCAAAATTTTGACTAAAAACAATGTCCAAATTGCTAGCTACGATATTACTAGCATTCATCATTTTCAACCAACCTTGGTCAAATTATCCACTACTGTATACATTGTGAGTATAGCTTCAATGTCAAAGAAAACAATCATGTTGGTCAAAAAATCGGTGAAAATTTGAGTTTTTTTTTTTTTAAATAATATATATTAATCATCTATTGTAAAATCCCTCCATGAGGTGCACAATGCATATTATTGCATATTAATAGTTTGGCTTACTATGTCAAACAATCATGCATTTTTCCAAAGTGATATTAGTTTTTCTTATTATGTCAAACAATCATGCATTCCTTCAGTTTGTTGTCCTTTGGTTTACTAGTTTAATTTGGATCACTAGTTTAAGAATGGTTTATTTCATATTTGAATGTAATTGAATGGAGTTTGGCTATATTAAGTACAATCTTAAGACTCGTGACTCTTCAAATTCTCTTATTTCCTTCAGACCTCTAGTGTTCATGACGGGCTACAAAAGCATAACAAGTTTGGACAGTTTCATAAACTAAAGACTATGAACAATTTTTTTTGTCCATGGGACCTTGAACTATTGAGCTTATCTTTGTTTCGAGAATATTTTAACATTCTCTACTTAACAAGGCCAACCACGTGAAGGTGGAAGTCATTTGGCCCCTCCTAGGAGCCTCTTATGACCCCTTACGACACTTTAAGACCTCTAAGATGTATTCTTAGGGATCGTAAAGGGTTATAAGGGCTCATAAGGGTTCGTGGGACACAACAACTGAGAAACATAATTGTAGGCATTACACATGGTCACAATTCTTTGGAGATACAACATAATTGAGTGTATACCTAGACGATGCAACACAACCACTACTCCTCTGGTTCTAAGTTGACACTATAGGGTCCAAAAACAAATCAAGATAGGGAGAACAATCCATTGTTATCTATGGTTTTTGGATCCTACAGCGTCAACTTAGAACCAAAGGAGTACTATTTGCATTGCATCGTCTAGGTATACCATTGAATTATGTTGTTTCTCCAAAAAATTGTGACCATGATGCCTACATTTATGTTTCTCATCTGTTGTGAGATTAAAAGTCTTCTAAGGAACATGTTGTGTTTATGTGGAACTATGTAGGATCATCACCAAAGGTGCACAATGCATATTATTGCATATTAATAGTTTGGATTACTATGTCAAAAAATCATATTGCATTCATCCAAAGAGATATTAGTTGCACTTACTGCATTTATTTTTGGTTCATTTCTTTTCACAACACATCAAGTTAATGCAATTTAGTTTTTTGTCCTTTGGTTTACTAGTTTAATATGGATCACTAGTTTAATAATGGTTTGTTTCATGTTTAAATGTACCATTGAATGAAATTTGGCTATATTAAGTATGGTCTTAAGACTCACGAATCTTCAAATTCTCTTGTTTCCTTCAAACCTCTAGTGTTGATGATCTACAAAAGTGTAACAGGTTTGGACAGTTTCATAAACTAAAGACTATGAACAATATTTTTTTTGTCCCTAGGACCTTAAAATATTGAGCATCTTTTTGTTTTGAGAATAGTTTTGTTAGATAACTAAGAGGAGGGTGAATCAGTTAATTCTAGTTATCCTACAATCCCACACTGCCAGATGTATACATTTTTGTAATTATCATGATAAGTATAGTCAAAACTAGTTAACATCAATGACAATATATTGATTGATTTAATCATCTTACATATTACTTAAATAGCTCGATGACCTCATGAATCTTCATCAAGATATTCAATCAATTGTAGGTTAACAATATCTCCCTTTGGCATTAATGGCAACATAATATGAAATATTCCATAGAATAGCAAACTCATATTCTACAACTTGGTAAGTTCTCCCTAGCTTGATATTTAATATGTTTAATCACTGCAACAACATTTCAACATTTTAGCAGACTCTCTCCCTGTGGATTTGATCTTCTTCAGTTCACTTGCCAACATATATCTCTCTCCCTATGTTCTTGAAATCCTTCCCTCCCAAATGATATTTCATTGAATCTTTCTCTCCCTTTGACAAAAATGCCAAAAGAAAAAATATACAAAAAACTCTTTAGTAGCCAAATAGTTTCTTTGTTTGTTCGGTCTAGATCAAGTACCTTCATGTACTGATATCCAAGTCTCTGTTCCAACTTCTACAATCTTCACATCCTTCACAACTTTAGGAATCCTAAAGTGTGAGCTATATGCATCAACATTATTTGATTTTTTGATAAAGTATAGGTTGATGCAACCTCCTGATCACCTTAGTGATTGATAGACAAGGGATGGACCCCTAGTCTAGTCTTCAAGTACTCAAATGTATCCTTTGGTAAGGGTTTAGTAAATATGTCTGTAAGTTGCTCCTTAGATTTTACAAATATTAGTTTCATTTTATTTTCTTGTACTTGTTCCCTCAAATAGTGATACTTAATAGATATATTATTTTTCTTAGCATGCATCATTGGGTTCTTGGAAATGTTTATAGCTCTTGTGTTCTCACAATATATAATCAATGGATCAGTGATATCCTCATTTATTCCTTTCAACAATTGTTTTATCCATGCAATATTTGAACAATTAGAAACAGCAGCAACATACTCCACTTCAGTAGTAGAATGAGAAATACATGCTTGCTTCTTACTTATCCAAGTAACTAGCCTTTCTCCCAAAAGAATGCTCCAATGGTAGTACTCTTCTAGTCATCAATATTTCCAGCCCAATCTGCATCAGTGTAAACTTGTAGTTCAAAATTGCCTTGTTTTTTATACCATAAACTATAATTCTCAACATTCTTCAAGTATCTCAAAATCCTCTTAATAACAGTCATATGTGATTTCTTAGGATTAGCAAAAAATCTTGCCACAATCTTAACTGCATGTGCTATATCAGGTCTACTATGTACAATATACATCAATTTTCCAATCATTTAGATCTATGCTAAGCTCAATATAACTCTTATGATCAATAATCAATTGACACTATTATATCCTCCAACTTACTTTACTCAATGTATAATTCTCTGATTCTTGGTAGTGCCTATAGTCTAGCTTGATTCTATCTGTAACCAGTTTGATCAATAGTGCATGAAAATATCTTCACACAAATTCTCCTATAGTCTCAATTCATCTGACATATTTAAAAATGAATCTTATGTCTCTTAAATAGACGTGTAAACAATTTTCATCTCATCCATTAGATTTTTCCTCTTAATCTCCATCATTCATTTTTTTGCTTCAAGCTTCCTTGATAGTTGTATCAATAACACATTTCATTCTCTTCCCTTCGATCATCTCTAAATTTTGTTAGTCATTTGATCTTCATAACAAACTCTATCTCTTACCTCAAAATCATAAGCATCTTTCAACTCATCAATTTTAGTTGGTTGTTATAAACATTTAATTCTCCTTTTACTCGGTCAATGCAAAATGTGTCAGTGATAACTAACTCGCTTATTACTGTCACTCAGTATACACAAGACTATCTCGGTGTATACAAAAATCTTCAATTACCAACCACGTTAACTTGTTCAATTGCGATCTCTTCTTCATAATCGAATAATGTGACATGCTCAAGTCAAAAATATAATTCCATAGACTCATCAATAAGTAACCCAATGTATACCTTATCTATATCTGTCATATTCATCTTGTCCTTATGTAGCTATCTCATTTCTTCACCATTTATTCCTTCTACAAATGTTCAAATATTTGTAACTATCATGATAATTATAGTCAAAACTAGTTGACATAAATGACAACATATTGACTGATTTAATCATCTTACATATTACTTTAACAACTCGGTGACCTCCTGAATCTTCGTCAAGATATTCAATTAGTTTTAGGTTAATAAGTTTAACATTCTCTACTTAATAGGGCCAACCACGTGAAGGTGGAATCTCATCTGGGCCCTCCTAGAAGCCTCTTATGACCTCTTACGACACTTTAAGACCTCTAAGATGTATTATTAGGGATCATAAAAGGTCATAAGGGGTCCTGGGACATAGCAATTGAGAAACATAAATGTAGGCATCACGCATGGTCACAATTCTTTGGAGATACAACATAATTGAGTGTATACCTAGAAGATGCAACACAACCACTACTCCTTTGGTTCTAAGTTGACACTATAGGGTCCAAAAACCAATCAAGATAGGGACCAAAAGCCATCCTTATCTATGGTTTTTGGATTCTATAGTGTCAACTTAGAACCAAAGGAGTACTGTTTGTGTTGCATCATCTGGGTATACCGCTTAATTATGTTGTATCTCTGAAGAATTATGACCATGATGCCTACATTTATGTTTCTCAGCTGTTGTGAGATTAAAAGTCTTCTAAGAAACATGTCATGTCTATGTGGAACTACGTAGGATCATCACCAAATGGTTGATGGCGATTGATGAAGAAGACTTGAAAATGATGATTGATCCAATTTAGATTGGTGTAATATTTTCAAATCTTCTTCATAATCATCATCAACATGGCAATTCAGATTGGTACAACAATTGAGCATTCATCATTTGGTACTTCTTGGTGTATTCCATTTAAGTATGACATGCACAAAGTATTCCATTTAGATATGTTCAAAATTTTTCTAGTAATGATTTGGGGAATAAAATCATGCAAAGTATTCTCTAATCACACAACCAATGAATAAAAATTCAAATGCCAATTTCTTTAACAATTGAAATGTCTCAAGTAGACAAGATTCTCAATGGAACTTCTTTGATAACATATAGATACAAATAGGAGATTGGAGTTGATTAGCCTTCACCTGTGCATATAAGAGTTGACTAGAGAAGGTATATGAACAAGTGACAAACATGCAGATTTGACCAAGCATTACTGGGAGCTAGACTCTGCAATAAATGGACTTGTGATGATTTTCACAATAGTATACATGTTGTAGGAAATATCACAATACTGCTTAGGTAAATCTAAATGTTTAAGACCTGTGCATATAAGAGTTGATCAGATAAGGTATATGCACAGGTGAAAAACATGCATATTTGACCAAGTAATACTGGGAGCTCGACCTGGCAACAAATGGACTTGTGATGATTTTCACAATAGTACATGGGTTGCAGGGTAAGCTCATAGCAGTTCTTAGGCAAATGTGCATGTTCATCACTTATACATATAAGAGTTGATCAAAGAAGGTATATACACAGGTGAAAAACATGCAGATTTGACAAAGCAATACTGGGAGCTAGACCCATCAGCAAATGAAATTGTGATGATTTTCACAATAGTACATGTCTTGCTAGATAATCTCATAGTAGTTCTTAGGCAAATCTACATGTTCATCACCTGTGCATATGAAGTGGCTCTAATGGAAGATGCAGTCACTAAACAACCATTGTGATAACTTTTTGTAATGTCCCCAAGTAAATTTGTAACTATAACTACACGACCTCTAATAGTGTAAAGAATATTTGTGGCTCTAGTAAAGTAAAGAACCAGTATTCTAAGGAACATGTCATGTCTATGTGGAAATCCATAGGATCATCACTAAAGGGGGTTCTCGATTAGAAAATTCCCTTTCACTTAATAATTATGAAGCCATCAATGGTATATTAATTGATGCAGGAGCATCCTAGGTCTAAGAGCAATCTTTCATCACCCAAAAATATTTCTGGTTTCTTTTCAATAAGGGCTATCTTGTGCAGAGATGCTTTTTATAGAAACTTTCTAGTTTTAGTAAGTTGCTCATATGATCTCCGAATGTTCTGATTTCATAGGTGGAGGTTCATCTTAGTCATATCAGCCTACCAATTCAGTTTCATTGCCATATCATCTATATCAGTAAAGTTATTGAGGTTTTTGCATATAAAATCTTTGAGCTCAATTTTGAAGGCCTTGCAGGCTCTAGATCATGATCGACCCCTAGCTCATTGGAGCTTGCCCGAGTCAGGCACTGTAGATCAAGTCCTGCCATTTCCAAAACATGGTTATAATAGAAAAATAGAGCTATGGTTAGAAAGTTATGGCCTCCAAAAGTTGGGCTACCTAAAAACATATTTTGTAATTATTTGGAGCTGACCCTATTGTAAAAATTATGAAAAATAAATAATTCTTAGGGTAGTTGGCCTTAAGGGCTAAATTTCTAGAACCTTCTCGGGTGGTGGAAATTGCCTATATAAGGAAGACCCGTAGTGTTGTCTAGGGCAGTTCTAGGTAGATCTGGGTAATGATTCGAGGCTTTGTCCTACAAAATATCATAAGGGAAAATGCCCATGTGGCTTTGCATATTGTAATTCTAAAATTTGTAATTCCACATTTGTGGAGATAATAAGAAGCCCATTTTTTGTTCTTGCAAATTGTTGTTGTTTCTCTGTTTCTGTTATGTATTTGTGGTATTAAGAGGAGCACCCTTCATCAAGTGGTATTAGAGTGGGAGTTCCTAAGTGTGTAAACAGATCACCGACTATGAGGTAGTTTGCACCAGGACCGTGGTTTAGGGTTTCAATGAGCAGTGCAAAAAATGCCTCCACGAAGGGAACGTGGTGGAAGAGTTGGTGGTATGACACCTGAGATTAGAGCCCTCTAGAGACAAGTACGAGCATTGCAAGAATAAATTCCTACATGAATAAATCTTACAATCAGAGATGAAAGTGAGGATGAAGCCGAAGAAGAAGGAAATTATGATTAAGAAGGAGAAGGCAAAATTCTGAACCAAGAGGAAGAAAGGATTTTTTAGGCCATTTCCAAGATAAGGAAAAGACCTAAGATTAAGGTTCCTACATTTTCATGAAATCTTAACTCAGAGGAGTTGATCGATTGGATCAATGAATTAGAAGAATATTTTGAGTGAAGATATCAAGGATCCTGATCAGGTCAAGTTTGTGAAGGCCAGACTGAAGGGTCATGTGAAGATCAAGTGGAAAGAGATTCAATTGGAACAAAATAGAAGAGGAAAGGATAAAATCACAAGATGGGATCAGATGGTGGATAAATTAAAGTGACAGTTCATTCTTATTGATTATGAGCTTGACCTACTGAAGAAAATGCAAGGTTTGAAGCAAGTAGGAAGATCTATTCAGGAGTATATAAAGGAGTTCTATCAAAACCTCATCAAAATAGGCCATGTAGAAGCTAATAAGGAGAAATTTTTTGGCTACCTTAATGGGTTGGGGCCAATCATTCAGGAGGAGTTGAATTTGGTTCGAATGAGCAGTATTGAAGAGGCATACCAATTTTTCCTAAAAGTAGAGGAAAAGTTGAAGAATAAGTTTGAGAGGAGACAAAGTGGAAGAGGTCATGGTGGAAGATCCGGTGGATGGTCATACGGAGGCCAAAATGAAGATCCGAAAAATAAGGATGAGGTCAGTAGTAGTCAAAATTAGAGAGGAAACAATTTTAATCATTTCCATGATAAGAATAATAGAGATCAAAGAGGAAGAGGAAGAGGAAGAGGACAAGGATCAAGAAGAGGAGGCTTCTATGAGACATGTTTTCACTATGGAGAAGAAGGTCATAGAGCATATGAATGTCCTCAATGCTAAGGAAGGACAAATAGGAAAATTGAAGGCCAGGCTAGAGTTGCACATATAGATGAAGATGCTAGATCATCACATTCTAAAGATGCTGAAAGAGGAGAAACACTAATTAACAAAACAGTCATGCTGAGTGGTGAGAATGAACTTGGGAAAAGGAAGATCCTATTTCATACCAAGTGCAAGTGTGAGAATAAGTGTTGTGATGTGATTATCGATAGTTGAAGCACTAACAATTTGGTTTCAGAAGAGATGGTCACAAAGTTGAATCTCAAGAGACAGAAACACCCACATTCATATCGGATTGCCTGGGTACAGGATGACCACAAGGTCATGGTCAGTGAACAATGTCTAGTAAAGTTCAAGATTGATGGATATCATGATGAGGTACTATGTGATATCATACCTATGAATGCATGTCATATGTTATTGGGTAGACCATGGCAATTTGATAGGCATGTTGTACATGATGGTTGTGTGAATACCTATTCCCTGACAAAGGATGGAGTACAACATAAGCTAAAGCCATTGAAGGACACAAAAGAAAAGGTATGTGGTAATGCAAGAATAACTTTTGTTGATGGAAGAAAGTTTCTAGATGGTATGAGGCATGAACATATGTATTTTGATTTAATTCTGAAAGCTGGTAAAGAGGAAGTAGAAGATGTACCTGTAGAAGTTGCAAATTTGTTGAATAAGTTTTAAGATATTGTATCCGATAATGTACCTGATAGAATACCAAGGGTAAGGAAGATCAGTCATCAGATGGACTTGATTCCAGGAGCCAGTTTGCTAAATAAGGTAGCACGCAGAATGACACCAGTAGAAAGTGAAGACTTGAACATACAAGTACATGAGTTGTTACAGAAGGGGTTGATTTGGGAGAGCCCGAGTCCATGTGTTGTACCAGTAGTATTAGCACCAAAAAAGAAT
This sequence comes from Chamaecyparis obtusa, assembly GCA_027943335.1. Classification (NCBI taxonomy): domain Eukaryota; kingdom Viridiplantae; phylum Streptophyta; class Pinopsida; order Cupressales; family Cupressaceae; genus Chamaecyparis; species Chamaecyparis obtusa. The sequence goes on along the minus strand of BSBK01009439.1, from coordinate 543,525 downwards.
GGAGAATGGAGGATGTGTAAAGATTACAGGGTTATAAACAAGATCACAATAAAGTATAGGTTTCCATTGTCAAGGATGGATGATATTATGGATTGTTTAAGTGGAGCTGTGTATTTTTCAAAGATAGATCTGAAGAGTGGATATCATTAGATTCAAATCAAAGAAGGATATAAATGGAAGACTGCTTTCAAGACAAAGGAAGGACTATATGATTGGCTAGTCATACCTTTTGGGCTAACCAATGCACCAACCACTTTCATGTGGCTCATGAAAGAGGTTCTGAAAGAATTTCTAGGTAAGTTTGTCATTATTTACCTAGATGATATTTTGATCTTTAGTAAGACATTGGAGGAGCATATGATGCATATTCGTATGGTGTTTGAGAATTTAAGGGAAGAGAAATTATTGATTAATTTGAAGAAGTGCATTTTTGTGAAGAAGCAGTTAGTGTATCTGAGATTTTTAGTTTCATCAGGTCTAAAAATGGACCCAGAGAAAGTGAATTATATCCTTGAATGGCGTACCCCAAGGAGTGATACTGAGGTAAGATCTTTTCATGGTTTGGCTAGATTTTACAGAAAATTAATCTAGAGTTTTAGTAGTATTTGTGGACCCTTGACTAAAACAATGTGATGGGATAGAAAATTTTTTAAGTGGACTATTGGGGTAGATAAGAGTTTTAAACTATTGAAATAGAAAGTTACAGAAAAACCTATTTTAGTACTTCCATATTTTAATAAGGTGTTTAAAGTAGACTATGATGCTAGTGGTATTGCAATAGGAGTTGTTATGAGCCAAGAAGGTAAACATGTTTCTTATTTCAGTGAGAAGTTAAATGATGCCAAGAGAAAATATTATGTTTATGATTAGGAATTTTATGCTATATCTCAAGCATTGAAGAAGTGGAGACACTATCTTCTTCCTAAGGAGTTTGTTTTGTATACTAATCATCAAGCTTTGCAATATTTGAATAGTCAAGGAAAGTAGAATCAGAGACATTTGAAATGGGTTGAGTTTTTGCAGAGTTACACATTTGTTTTGAAACACAGGAGTGTAAAGCCTAACTAGGTTGCATATGCGCTTAGTAGAAGGAAACTATTACTGATAAAGATGCAGATTGAGGTGGTTGGGTTCAAGGAGCTCAAGAGTTTGTATCCAGAGGATCTTGATTTTGGTGAAGCTTGGAAAGCTTGTAAAGAACCTGTTACTCTAGATAGAATGAAGTGGTTGGATTTCAACATTCAAGATGATATGTTATTTAGAGAGAGTCAATTGTGCATTCCATGAAGTTTTATGAGGGAGAATCTCATCAAGGAGAAGCATAGCAGAGGATTGGGTGGACATTTTGGTCGAGATAAAACCCTTTCTTTGGTTAGTGAGAATTATTATTGGCCACAGTTGGAGAAAGATGTCAAGAAGTTTGTAAAAAGTTGCAAAGTATGTCAAATGGAAAAAGGAGTAAAAAAGAATACAGGGTTGTATCAGCCATTACTTGTACCAAAGAAGCCATGAGAGGATATCAGTATGGACTTTGCTCTTGGTTTGCCAAAGACTCAAAGGAGACATGATTCAATTTTTGTGGTAGTTGACAGATTTTTAAAGATGACACATTTCATTCCCTGCAAGAAGACTAATGATGCACTTCATGTAGCAGAATTATTTTTCAAAGAAGTAGTGAGACTACATGGTTTTCCAAAGAGCATAGTTTTAGATCAAGACACTAAGTTTGTTGGATATTTTTGGTGTACATTGTGGAAGAAGTTAAAGATGGATTTGAAGTTCAGTTCATCACATCATCCACAAAATGATGAACATACAGAGGTGGTGAATAGGAATTTGGAAAATTTGCTGAGATGTTTGATTGGAGATAAGCCTATAGGATGGGATTTGATTTTTCCATAGACAAAATTTTCATACAATAATTATGTCAACAGGACCACTGGTAAATCACCATTCCAGATTGTATATGGAAGTAGTCCCAGAAATGCATTTGAGTTGAGAAAGATAGATAAAGGAGAAATAAGTAGTGTTGAAACTGAGTATTTTGCAAAACATTTGAAGAACATCCATGAGGAGATGAGGAAGCACATTACCTAGATGAATGTGTAGTATAAGGCTAAGGCAGATGAGAAAAGGAGGCATAAGTAATTTAAGGTTGGAGATGAAGTCATGGTTCATTTGTGAAAGGAGCCATTTCCAATTGGTACATATAACAAGTTAAAAATGAAGAAGTTTGGGCCATGTAAGATACTAAAGAAGCATGATTAAGGAAATGCATATGAGGTCGAGTTGCCTACTGAGTTGAATATTTCACTAGTATTTAACATTTCAGATTTGACATAGTACCATGAAGGGGGTGTTGAAGATGAGATCATAGAAGCACAGTGGAATATTCCAGCAACTACTTCAACTATTAAGGAGATTGAGGATATACTGGATAGTCATATTGGTAGAAGCACAAGGAACTTGACATATGAGAATATCTGGTCAAATGGAAAGAAAAACCTATTAAAGATTCATCATGGCTGACAACGGAAGAGGTTAACCATCTTGGTTTTCCTCTTCACACTTGAGACGTGATGATCTCACTTCTCAAATTACCCCTGGTGTCTGATGCAGGAGCATCTTGGGTGTAAGAGCAATCTTGCATCACCCAAAAATATTTATGGTTTCTTTTCAATAAGGGCTATCTTATGCAAAGATGCTATTTATGGAAACTTACTATTTTTAGTAAGTTGGTCATATGATCTCAGAATGTTCTGATTTCACAGGTGGAGGTTCATCTTAGTCATATCAACCTACCAGTTTAGTTTCATTGTCATATCATCTATATTAATGAAGTTATTGAGGTTTTTGGGTACAAAACTTTTGAGCTCAATTTTTAAGGCCTTAGAGGCTCTGAATTGTGATCGACCCCCGACTGATTGGAGCTTGTGTGAGATAGGAATTGTAGATCAAGTCTTGCCATTTCCAAAAACTAATTATAATAGAAAAACAGAGCTACGATTAGAAAGTTATGGCCTCCGAAAGTTGGGCTACCTAAAAACATATTTTGTAATTATTTGGAGCCGACCCTATTGTAAAAATTATGAAAAATAAATAATTCTTAGGGTAGTCGGCCTTAAGGGCTAAATTTTTGGAACCTTCTCGGGTGGTGGAAATTTCCTATATAAGGAAGGCATGTAGTGTTGTCTAGGACAGTTCTTGGTAGATTTGGGTAATGATTCGAGGTTGTCCTACAAAATATTGTAAGGGAAAATGCCCATGTGGGTTTGCATATTGTAATTCTAAAATTTGTAATTCCACATTTGTGGAGATAATAAGAAGCCCATTTTCTATTTTTCCAAATTATTGTTGTTTCTTTGTTTCTGTTATGTGTTTGTGGTATTAAGGAGAGCACCCTTCATCACTAATTATTTAGGATTGTAAGTTTCCATTGATGGCTTTAAATTACCAATTAGATGACAGGGAAATGTAAACCAAAATTCATATACAAAAAGGTGTTTTCTCTTGGAAAATGGCTGATGGTGATTGATGAAGAAGATTTGAAAATGATGATTGATCCAATTCAAATTGGTGCAACATTTTCAATTCTTCTTCATAATCATCATCAGCATGGCCAATTTTTCAAAACTAATTCTACATGCACTGAATTCTGCATACTCCTTATTTTGTTCTGGGTTGATATAGTCAAACATGGTCTTTCTTGAATGGAATGACTCGTTACTTCTACATTGACTAGAATATTGGTGGAAGAGGGATCATTTGTTTGCAACCTGCAGATACAGACACTGAATAACCATTTTCTCAACTCTAATTTTCTCAACTCAAAGGGTCATTTATCACAGCCATAGAAACATGGTTATTTTTAAATGGAATACACCAAGGAGTACCATCAAGAATATTGACCATTTACAATCATGAACAACAAACCTAAATCAAATAGCTCATTTTTTTATCAGCAGGTGTAGTCTCTGTGTATATAAAAAATGAATGAAATATCAAGATGAAATAAAACAGTGAACCCCACAATCAAAAAAAGAATCGCGCTTTGTCAACAATGTTTAAAATCATGTCACCAAGCAAAGACATAGGAATCAGAAAGGGACAAAAGACAAGAAATAAGAAAAATCATTAGGACTATAGAAAAATCATTAAGACTAGAAAATCAAGTTCTAGAAATGGACGGTTCTGATGCTTTTCCATTACAATAATTGAGATTCATCATTTGGTATATGAATAGGTGAAAAAGATGCAGATTTAATCAAGCAATACTAGAAACTAGACCCATCAACAATACATTTAACAAAATAGTATTCCACATAGAGTGAATGAAATGTACCATGAAAAGAATGTGAACTCCACAATTGGCACAAACTCAGACATGGGAAAATTCAAATTTACAAAGTAAGGAAAGGTGAGATGATCAATCAAATAATCAAAAAAAGAAACATGCTTTGTCAACAATGTTCAAAATAATTAGGACTATAGAAAAATCATTAGGACTAGAGAAAATCAAGTTGTAGAAATGGACGGTTCTGATGTATTCATCATTTGGTACTTCAATTACAACAATTGAGAAATCATCATTTGGTACTTCTTGGTGTATTCCATTTAAGTATATGAGGCACAAAGTATTCCATTTATATATGTTCAAAATTTTTCAAGTAATGTATTTGGGGAATGCAATCATGTAAAACATAAACTAATATTATTATTGTGTTATGTAAAACACAATCATGTAAAACATGTGCATATACAGCCTTCACGTGTGCATATAAGATTCAATCAGAGAAGGTATATGCACAGGTGATAACCAAGAAAATTTGACAAAGCATTAATGGGAACTAGACCCTGTAACAAATGGACTTGTGATGATTTTCACAATAGTACATTTGTTAATGTAGGGTAAGCTCCTAGTAGTGCTTAGGAAAATCTACATGTTCAACACCTGTGCATATACCTTCTCTGGTGGGAGGAGTCTATTGTTGTATAGTATGCCATTATCATTGTATATGGGATCATGGGTAGTATTATAAAATAAGTTGGTGTTTTGGGGTGTTTAAGGTCTTGCAATGTCCCCTATACTTGTAATGTCCCCATGAAAATTCAACTAGTTTATCCATAAAAAGACCTATGTTTAATATACTTGAATTGAATTATGTTAACTTAATTCATGCAATAATAAAAACCACCCAATCTACACCATCTATACAAAAAATTGCTGGTGTACAAGCTTTTACCCCTCAAATAGGTCTCGATGAGGAGAGACTCAAGATTTGAAGACAAGGATGAGTTGAAGATTACAGCAGTAGTCTCATGGAGTGAGGCTGAGTGGTGCAAGGAACCCTGACAAAGACATGGAAAGAGAGTCACTTAGTTGGCTCATGAAGATTGAATGATCTAAAGGATCAATATGTGAATTGAAATATGGTTTGAAGCCAAATTTGACTTTGATGTAATTGGATATAATGTAGTGTAATAAGCCTAATGTATAAAGGCATGAATTGATGTAATATGAAATGAATGCCTAGATTGGAATAGTAGGCCTAGAAGGCTAAACGATAGGTCTTAAAATAGAATTAAGGAACTTAATATTGTATTAAGGTCCTACAAGGACAAATTGTAAAGTCCTAGAGTATAGAGAGTAAATTAAATAAGTTTTAGTATTTAAATATTTGAATGACATTAGTCAAGTCTTTTTTGGAGGGAAATTATAAAAATAAGGATTAGATGCTTTGTTAGAGGATCCAACCACTTTGGATTGGTTAAGGGAGTTATTATGGGTCTATGTAATCCTTATAAGGTATGAGAGCACGTGAGGTTGGGGGAGGAGTTTTAGATTGTATGGACTGTACCTATTTTGAAGCAATAAAAGTTGATTTCTCGCAAGTTTTGAAGTTTTCTTGATGTGGTATTGATCTAAAATCTTGGGCATAGATGTGTAATGTCTTTTAAATCATATTAGATCAAGTTCAAGCCATTTGTAACCCCATGTGATTGTTTTGTGTTGACTTTCCTGTAGGAACTCATAATTTTGCATTGATTTCCATCCTGGATTTGTAAGATCCATCCCCTTTTTGTACATACTCTTACTTGGGGATGGATCCACACTTTTAACATACCTTCATAACCCTGATGATGTAGGAATGAAGGCCATTTGCAGGAGATCAAGGGAGGTTGGTCAATTTGGACAGTGTTAAAGGGTTAAGGGTATGGTGTATGGTTATTGTAGTAGAAAATCTAGCCACTAGAGGGGGTATTTTTGTGTTGGAATCCATTAAAGGATAAAATAAGGATGGTGAATCATTCATTTATTTGATGGTATGGTGTTGGGAGGTCATGCACTGATGACCAAGCCTTATGTTTTAGGGGTTTTGGAGGAGCAAATTAGGGCTTTTGCACTTAGGATGGTCATGAAACCAAATTGGTTGTGGAATCCTTATTTTAGGGTCATTTTTGGACTTTTTTGAAAGTCTCAAGGTTTGGAGTGAAGAAAAATAGTGGTTTCTTTGTAAATGTAGTCGAATTAGCCCTCCTAGTTCAATGACAGTGGCATTTTTTAGAGGATCAGTCCAAAGAACATGGGTTTGATTTGGGAGTATGTTATCAAGCTTAGAAAATGGTATTAGGATATTTGGTTTGTTTTCAAAGTTGTCTAGGAATAGTCTAAGAAAGGATTGAAAAACCCTCACTATTGTACTACTAGGACTGTGCTAGAATGGATAGTTTGGTGCAAGGAGGTAGAATGGTCACAAGAATGGATTGAGATGTTAATGAGTGTATGATTTGAGTGTATTAGGATCCTTAGAGGAGTTTAGGTCACCATGGGGAGCATAGTTCACGTGTGTGGTTGCAAAAGCCTATTGAGTGAAGAGTGCATGTTGTGAGCATGGAGCATGATTGACTAGTTTGGGTTTGAAGAGTTACTTGGAGATACAAGGTGTGGAGTTTAGTGGGGTTTAAGGTGATCAAAGATTTACCTCTAATAGATCTATGGAGTGGGATGGTTCTAGGAGTGATCTTAGAATGATGATTGAGGAAGTTGCTATCAAGCAAAGAAGGAAATAAGCATTAAATAGTTTTGAGTAGTTAGGTGGTTATAGTCGAGTTTCTTTGAAGAGATTGAGTCTATTTGTTTGTTGATCCATGTGAATGGAAAGGGGGGTGTAAAGTAGATGTGTAAGAAAACCATAATGTAATCGGTTCAATCAATAAAACAAAAAAAATTCTCTGCATACTGTATTATGTCCCGTGGGTACAGTCATCAACCCTGTGTCTTCAAATGAGTTTTGTGATATGTTAATGCATGGATGATGGTGTAAGATCCTTTATTTGGTTATACACTTATGTTTCCATGCATTGATCTCATTATTTTAATTTATAAAGAGGTCAGGGAATTGACTAGTATCCTTACTGTACTTAGGCTTCTTGTTGTAAGAGTGAATTGGGATTGTAGTCTTCCTTTACGAATTGACTCTCCCACCACCTGTGATCACTTTGATTGGTGAAAGATGTCTAATATGTAACATATCCTTGTAATATTTTTTTTTTTATGCAAGGATATAAGAAGGTGTGTTTGAGAAGCCACAGAATGGAGGAGATCTCTACGTGAAGAGTGCCCTATTTTGGCACCAGTCACATGGAGGATTAATTCCCTAAAGGATAGATACATTTTATTATGGAATATGGATTTTAGGATCGATATTGATGTGTTAGATCAATTATATTGATGTGGAGGTAGTGTTAAATGTCTTTGTGAAAAAGCCCTAGATGAGTGACCCTAGTGTTAAAGGTCTTTTTCAAAAAGATATGAACAAGTACATTATACATAGATTTGTGTGAGGTAACTGGAAAAATGAACTACATGGACTTACAAAGTGGAGTATAATACATATGAACTTGGTGTCTCACATAGCAGTGACCCAAAACACCTTAATTTTTTTATTAATTTAGAATTCAATATATAAAGAAACTTTGATGCATCTTAGGATGGCTTTCTTTGCCAAAATTTTTTTCTATGAATTTGTCTCACAAGATTCTTTAGTTTTTAAAAAAATCTTCAAATTTTCTAACTTTGGCACATGAAAAAAAATTTAAAAGATTAAAACGTAGTTGAAGACAACATACTAAAAGTTCTTTGTAGATAGGCGCTATGAAGGATTGGGGACAGAAGGTGCAATAACTACAACCTAGAGGAGTTGACACCAACCACCTTTCCCAAATTTTGATAAAAATGATTAAATAAATTCTTCACAATGTTGACATATGATATTATGAAATGTCAGGGTTTTGTTATGGATGATAATCTGGCACATGGCTCAGCTATCCATGGAGTATCTGAAGAGACTTAAAGTAAAATGGAGGAAAAAAAAGTGTTTTTTGGGATGTTACTACCAAATCACAGTTTGCTGGTGTTTTGGAAATCATAATTGACCACCTAGAATTGTTAATGATGGTGTGTTTTCAAGGGATTTGATATATTTTAATAAAACTAAGTATCATTAAACAAATAAGAACTCTATTCTTTAATTATGTCCTTTTATGATAATGTGACTACTCTAGTGTAACTCATCTTCTTTCATATTTCATTTTTCAATGCTTATCTCGAACATCCGTAGTTGTCAGCACTAGTCTTTTCTAACACCAATGAAGGAGGCATTAAGAAAGAAAAGATATGCACAAATATCATAACCAACATCTTCCACATTGCTATGCAAGGTAATTAAGAAATACATTCATAGAAAAAAAATACCATATGCGACATAGACTCATGGATGGGGTGTAGAAACCAAGCATGGGACAATTAAATGATTACAATGCATTGATACCAAGTTGTGGAGATTATTTCCCAAAGAAAAATAGGGTTTAAAACACCGATGTAAATTTTTAAACAAAATAGAACTAATACCTCCAAAGTGTAGGCCCCAAAATAAAATGGATGAAAAGAGATTATTTTGAATCCTCTTCTCCCCTACTATTGATCCATTTGTAATGTAGTTAAGGGAAAATCAATCTTTTATCTCAATAATGCACCCAATAACCCCTGTTATGATGGTTGTGAATATAATATGGTCCTTGTGGCTTTTGGTCAATTTGATGAGATAACACAAATATAACATGATGTCATAGGTTTTAACAATAAAATAATATGTAATCTTCATTCCAAGATAACCCCACCATTCACATACAAAATAATGCTGGTTGTGAATATAATACATGAATGAATTGAGAGATGGCCTTACAGGATGTGTCAAGAGATGCGTAGGTGGTTTCAAGAGGTTCCCTCCATCTTTTCTTTGTAGAAGAATAAAATTATATAAAATGAAACTGCCCTTTTTTAAGCTATATGCCCATGTCATGGTTGTCATAATTCTGACCAACACGGGAAAGGATTAAAAAAAAAAAAAAATTTCCTTCCATAAACTGACCAAGCAAATCCATTTTAATGCTTGGTCAGAAATGTGGGTCAAATGTACTAGTGGTTGTACTTGCATCGCAATGCATGCTAGGGCCATACAGTCCTAGTCCAAATCAGACATCTCTTATATGGATCTAGGGGTTCTTGGGTATTGTGAGCTCAATGGTGAGGTTCGTTTGAGCCCAAAGTGCATGAAAAAATAGTGACCACCTCAGGATCTGTGTTAGGGCTGATTGCAAATTTGTTTTCCACAGATTCCAACCTTTTCCAAGTTGGACAAATTTTATATGGATCTAGAGTTTCTTGGATGCTTTGAATGCACTCGTGAGGTTGGTTTGAGCCCAAGATGACCAAAAAAAGAGGTTCCCCCAAATTCAATAGAAAACCCTCTAAAACATAGATCTGACGAACACGACCGAATCTCTCAGAAAGAGGATAGGGGGAAACAGATCTAAAGCTTTGATACCATATTAGATTTGATGAGTAAACAACCCACAACTCCCAATAACACCTGCATGAAAACACCTTTCACAAAAAGAGAGAGAAGTAAGAAGCTAGAGAGGCCTTAATGCATGGATCCATGAAAGAGAAGACATTCTTGATGTGTAAAAACAAAAGTTGCAATTCAATAAAATGAATGCTTCTCAATAAGATTACAAGAGAGATCAATCCTTATAAAAGGAGATCAAAACCGTGAAAGGGTGAACAAACCTAGGTTGCATGATAATAATTAATAAAATAATTATTTATTATATGCCTAAAGTTTAGCTTAAGTAGAAAGAGATAATGACTTAGTAATTAAATCAAACGTGATTTAATTAATAAGAAAATACTTTATTACTCTAAGAAAATTTCCTTTCCATTTCTTAATTTCCATTGGCCTTTGGCATTTAGCAATATCTTTTTTTTTTTTAAAAGATTTAATTCCTTATTTTCTTTATTTGATAATTGGAATTTGGAATTTGGATTTTGTTTGTTCTATGGTCCTTTCCTAAAAAATTTCCCCTTCTTCCTCTTCATATTTACTCTCTCCTTAATCTAAGAGCTAGTCTTCTTAATCAACAAGAGTATTTTAGGGAGCTTCCTATCATGGTTTGAAGGTATAATTTTGTACATACTTACATCTACTCAAGATTTTTTTACACTTGGCATGGAAATTTGTAGGGTTTCAATTCTACCTTCTATATTCTTTTCTTGGACTGAGGCATTTGATGACAAAGTTTTATTCATATTCTATAAGCTCGTATCAATCCTGATCATTGGTCAACATGTTTACTACATAGGAGAAACTTCTCTCCCTATTATTTGAGGCTTAGGCATCCTTATGACCTCATCATAAAATATCTTCTGACAATCAACGATTGGACTCATGACATGAGCTGTATCTACTCTTATTGATTAAATCTTCTGACTTTCTTCATGATTCTTTGGGCATTTCCCTTCCTGAATTATATCGCTCTTCCTTTCACAAGTGTCTAGATCATGAGTGTACTTTCTATTTTCTACCTTAAAATATTTCTCAACCACTTGCGGTACAATCTAGAATGGACTTGGAAGAAAAATTTGTACATATGATGAGGATGTCTTCTTGCTCCACTTTATATTCCAAACTTCATGATCAACATGAAGTTCCATTGAATTGAGTAAAAAATGTAGAGGATGAGTCTTAAAACATCTTCCAACATTTATTCCAAAATCCCTATCCATTCTCATAAGCTTTGATGAAAGAGCCGACACTATCTCTAATATCCCTTAGAGTGGATCTGCCCTAGTATTTTTAAGGTGAAATATGAAGATGGATCCATCCTCCATCCCATTTAATGAAAATACAATGTCTTTTAAATTTTCAATAGAAAAACCTATATCATTTTTTGCAAGATATATAGAAATGCACCTACCTTAGGGTTTTGACACTCCCCCTTTATGTCAAGACTTATGAGATAGATCCATGGCATTCAAGTCTATGGTTGTCTTTTTTGCCTCCACCTCCTGATTTAAGACTTGATGAAATTTATAGATTCCAAAATCTACTGTGGGGCATGTGAATCTTTTGCCCCCAACTAAGATCTTAAAATCATAGTCTAGCTCTCCATGTGTCACCTTGCATTTAATAACCATACCAAGTTATATCCCTCCTAGATCATACTTGAGAAAGGATTTATTTTTAGATACAGGAGCATCTTAGGTGTAAGGGAAATCTTTCATTACCCAAAAATATTGTCTATGGATTGTCAATAAGGGCTATCTTTGTGCAAAGTTACTATTTATGGAAATTTACTATTTTTAGTAAGTTGTTTGTTTGAGCTCAAAATGTTCTAATTTCTTCCCTGGAGGTTCACTTTGGTTATATCAGTCTTCCAATAAAGTTTCAATGCATGATCAAGTCTGGTTTTGAAGATATTAAAAATGTTTGGTTTTGAAAGAAGGGTACAAAAATTTTGAACTCAATTTTGAAGGCTTTAGAGGCCCCGAGAAGGGGTCAAACCTTGGAGTGAGTGGCACTTCACCACTTAAGCTTGTAGAGAAATTTGCACCATTTATGAAATGGGATTATAATAGCCAATCAAGGAAACAAGTGAAGAGCTATGGTCTCCGCAAGTTGCCCTACTTAGGATGACAAAATAAAATTCCTTAAAAAAAACAAATTTGAGTTCTAAAAGTTGTTTTGTGCCTATTCCAATGTAATAAAGGATAAATAACAATAACTTAGGGATGGTCAGCCTCAAATTTTAGGGTTATAATTTCTAGAACCTACTTGGGTGGTTAAAATTTCCCTTATATAATGAAGGCCCATAGGATTATCTAGGGTAGTTCTGAGGATGTATATGGTGGCTCTGGCTTGTAGAATATTGTAATGAAAATGCCCATGTGGCTAAGCATGTTATATTTCTAAATATTGTAATTTCATTTCATTGGAGATAATAGAAAGAAAGTTTCATGTTCTTGCAATCGTTTGGTTCTTGTAATTTGTTGTCATTTCTCTATTCTATTATGTTTTTATGTTGATAAGGGGAGTACCCTTCATAATTTTTGTACCCTTACCATTTTTTTGAGGTGGAAATGATTCATTTATTTGGATATCTCTAGAACTAACCTTTTTTAAGAAGGGTGAAGTCAGGGGAGAAACTTCTTATTCCTTGATGCATGTGGTTTGCTTGGCTTCCATTTCTTGCTCCATTGATATCCATAAAAAATCTTGTCTAGGACATAGATATTTCCCTAGTTTGAGTTCACCTAACTTAAAAAGAACACGCTAATGCTTAGGTCCCATGGAAGATGGATTCCTAAAAAATAGAGTTGGAGTCGCTTGCTACTTTTGAGGAATATCTTGAAGGTAGAGCTCCTGTGAATTTTGCAAGATAGTTCAACTTAAAAGTTTAAACACTGTCATTTAAGGAAGTATACATTTGTCATCCATTTTTTTTTGCATAAATAAATAAAAGTATCATTTAAAATCAAAAAATATTTGTTAAAAAAATTAGGAAATTAAATGTTCAACAAGTAGCAAAAAGCATTGTTATGTTGGTGGGGCGATTTCTAGCCCTTCCCCTTTTTCACCCACTTGCTAAAACGTAGGATCTCCTATTTTGAAGGAGAAGATTACAAATAATCCCATAGCCAAATAAAATTTTGTTCATGAGACCACCCTCTTCCTTAAAAATAGAACTTAAGGGGGCCCTCATGGGACCCCTCCCTAAGGGTTGACCCTTTAGGTGGTTTAGGTGGGGCCCAACCAAAATCCATCCACTTCTCATTTTCCATTAACAAGAATTTTAGTAGATGAATTGAAGGTACATCTTTTTCTACATCTCTTCTCAGTGTGCTAGTATTCTCATCATTGAACAATTAGTGAAAGGGTTATAGTTTTTCAAATATGTGTGCTCCTAGCCATAATTCAAGCACCCACCCATATTAAAATGAAAGATACACAAAAATGGTTAAGCCCACATATCTTGCTAAAACATCAAGTGTAATGGAGAACTAGTGTGTTGGGGAAAAGGTGGATGGTTGCTAAACTATGATTGCACTTCAAAGCAATGCCCCATTTTCTAGTCACTATACAATGAAAGAGAGATTCTATAACACCTTTCACATAGATAGTGTGGTCTGGCATCCTTGCAAACCCAGTAAAAATCTCATCTATTGTGGACGCATTTCCTCTATTCACCTCCTTGTTCTTAATGACATTGCAAGAAGAAAAATTCATGGTTTTGATGTTATGCCATTTTATCAAGTGAAGACTAAAAACATAGTGGAGAAAATGTACCACTACCAACAAGATGAACTAGAGTTTTCTATTCTTTTTACCTTCTTTGGTCTTGCTTTATTTAGGGTGAACTTAAGTGTTCTTAAATGTAGCTTCTATTGAGAATATTTGTCTGTATGTGATTTATTTCCCATTAATTTTAGAACTATTCACTATTTTATTCTAGGTAAATTCAATTATTTAGAACATACTATATGGTTTAACATAGTGTGACTGTGTATATTATTTGATTTGATAGCTCTTTTTGCACAACTGGATGTTTGTTATGACAAAAATTCTATAGTTATCATCCCTGCCACACTTTTGATGCTATATTTTATGGTGATTATGTCTTCCACAAGGCTAATATACTTCAAATATATTCATTATAAACTCTTTATAACCTTAGATCTTCCTTAATACTTTATAGTACATATTATTATTGAAGGTTTCTTTAAAGATGTCAACTAGGATTATTTGTTAGAAAGTAAAGTCCACCAAGATAACTGAGAGGGGGGGGGGGTGAATCAGTTATCAGATAATTATAACTTTTATCAACTTCAAGAACATTTAACCATGTAAGAAATATAATTACCAACCATAGAAAGATATTCATACACAATAACACAAGATATGTTGACTAGGGAACCTCTTGATCAAAGAGTAAACCCCAATGGGAATGATGCCCACAAAAGATGCACTAATATGAATATTCCTTATGAAAGGATGGAATCTATTAGGAGTCTTATGAAATACATTCAATACATATGAATCCCTATTAGGACATTTTGAATCCTTGTTAAAAGATTCTAACCCTGTTAAGAGTTATGGAAGATAGAAGGACCCACTGCCCAAAAAGCTTCAATGGCAAGATCACTGAACACACTGTCCAACTAACCTTAAGATTATTCAATAGAATAATATAAAATATGTTACCTCCTCACTATGCCAAACCACACTCACTGCTACACCAGATCTCAATTTCAGATCTTTGTACTTCGCATGTCTTCACAATTTCGCTTTCCCAATCTCTTTAGCTCTTTTCTTCACTTCATGCATACAACCGCATCACAACATATACTTTCACAAATCATTCATATTACAACCATGTTACAACAAGGAAAAAAATTCCTTCCTTTATACCACACTCAAATAATTACAAATGAGTCGGCACACAGTTACAAAATAAAAGTTTCCACACACTACATCAGAATTACACAAAACTGTCGGCTACCAAATACAATAACTCTTCACTCGTGCGACCTCAAAGTTTACACTATCATCCACATCACTATCAATGTGTCTCAAACTTCTCTTTAACTGTGTAAAACTAGATTCCATCCCGATTAGGAGATATCAACCGATTTCCACAAACTGCTACTCAGGAACACTGCCTGAATACTATTTCCACCAAAATGCTTATAACTTTCATGAATAAATGAATTATTGTCTGCACTCTTAACCATACACATATAACATATCCAAGAGTATAACCTCAACATTGTATAACTCCAACTGCAATATACCACATGCGCTAATCAAAACATTGTCTGCTTCTTTGCTAGTCTCCAGACAATCAATGACAATCAATGACAATCAATGACAATCATAGTCATGAATGCAACAACAACTGCTACAGAATGATTGCCAAACATTCAACATTCATTCCTAACAATCTCCCCCATTGGCATTGATGGAAACATAGATGAAAAACATCCAATGTTCCAAAAATCCAACACTGCAACACTGTTGCTCTGACAAACATTTCAAATCCTCTTCATCAATCAATCTTGCTTCATTTTCCTATTCAGTTCTCTCCAATAGATGGTACAAATGGTTTTTCATGTACACTTCTCCCCCATTGACATCAATGACAAAATTTCATCACTATGTCAACAACAAATCCAATGTCAAAAGACACTATGCAGAAAATACATTCACAAGAGTCCTCATGACTCAGCTCAGATACACATACTCCCCCATAGAGGAAGTACCAACATCCAGTCCAAAAGAAAGATTAGGTTTATACCACTGGACGGATGCAACCAACTGCATCACTACACAAAAGTAGGTTGGGGCATGACCCCAAGCATACCTCTCAGATACTCAAATGTATCCTTAGGCAAAGGCTTTGTAAATATGTCTACTATCTATTCCTTTGTGCTTATGTACTCCGATCTGACTTCTTTCTCAGCAACTTTCTCGCTTACAACATGATACTTGATCTCTATATGCTTTTTCTTAGAGTGTAATATAGGATTCTTAGACATACTGATTATACTAGTGTTGTCACAATGTCTGACAATAGGCTCAACAAACTTTATTCCAATATCCTTCAGCATTTGCTTCATCCAAATTATCTGGTTACAATTGTTTGCTGCTGCTACATACTCTACTTCTGTTGTGCTCTATGAGATACAATTCTACTTCTTGCTCAACCAACAAACCAATCTTCCTCCAAGAAAAAAGGCTCCACCACTGGTGCTTTTCTTATCATCAACACTGCCTCCCCAATCAGCATCTGTATATGCACATAGGGTAAAATCATCAGATTTTTCATACCATAGTCCATAGTCCATTGTGCCTCTTAAATATCTTAGTATCCTTTTTACTACTACATAATGTGATTCTCTATGTTCAGCTTGAAATCTTGCTACAATTCCAACTGAATGTGCTATATCAAGTCTTGTATGTGTCAAGTACTACAATCCTCCAATCATGGATCTATATTTCTTATGTTCCAATGCTGGTGTTTCATATATGCTAGATAGTTTATGTCTAGTTACCATAGGTGTTCCAACTAGTTTACAGTTCTCCATTCCAAATCTTTTCAACAAATCATTCAAGTACTTTGTCTAACTTACAAAGATACCATCATTGCTCTATGTTATCTGTAATCCCAAAAAGTATTTAATCTCACCAATCATACTCATTTCAACTTCAATCTTTATTTCATCAACAAATTTGTCACTAGCCTCATCTTCTCCTCCAAAAATAATGTCATCAACAGAAATAACTATAATCAACAAACCATTTTCAATTTCTTTTGTGTACAGATTACTATCAGCTATTCCTTTAGTAAATCCCATTTTTAATAAATACTTATCCAATCTTGCATACCAGGTTCTAGGTGCTTGCTTTAGTCCATATAATGCTTTCTTCAATTTACATACCATGTCTCCTTCTTGAGTCAAAGAAAAACCTTCAGGCTGCTCAATGTAGACTTATTCTTCCAATTCACCATTCAGAAATGCGGACTTCACATCCATCTGATACATTTTGAATTTGTTAAAAGTGGCATAAGCCAAAAACATTCTTACTACTTCAATTCTTGCTACAGGTGCAAAATTTTCTTCATAGTCAATTCCTTCTTGCTGTGAGTATCCCTTACATACTAATCTTGCTTTGTTTCTTACTACTTCTCCTTGTTCATTCATCTTGTTTCTGAATACCCATTTAGTTCCAATCACATTCTTGTCTTTAGGTCTAGGGACCAATTCCCATGTCTTGTTCTTTTCAATCTGATCTAGTTCTTCTCTCATAGCATTAATCCAATGTTCATCTTCACAAGCTTCACTACTAGATTTAGGTTCAATTTGAGAAATAAAACATAGATGTACCTTATTTCATGTCAGAACTCCTCTGTCCAAACTTCCAATAACTTGTTCAATAGGATGATGTGTTGATATATACTTGTTCGGTGTCATAGTCTCAGATCTTGCTTCAACTGGAGATTCTTCTCTAGATTCCTCTCTGGTTTCTTCAGCATGACTCTCATTCAACAATTCACTATCACTCTCATAGAATAACTCACTAGTTTCAATGTTAGGCTGAGGATGAGCTTCTTCATCAAATTCATAATCAAGTATTCTTTCCTGAATTTTAAACTTTTCATCAACCTTAACATTTGTGCTCTCAACAATAGTTTTAGTTCTCTTATTGTAACATCTATATGCTTTGCTCTTCAAAGAATATCCAAGAAAAATTCCTTCATCACTTTTAGGATCAAACTTTCCAATATCATCATCTCTCTTTATATAACATTTTCTTCCAAAAATTCTAAAATACTTAACTGAGGGTGCATGTCCAAACCATAATTCATAGGGTGTCTTGTCTATGTCTGCTTTGATTTGTACTTTGTTCATTGTATATATTACTATATTCACTGCTTCTCTCTAGAATATCTTCGCCAAATCATTCTCAAACAACATAGCTCTTGCTACTTCAATCACTAATCTATTTCTTCTTTCTGCAATACCATTTTGTTCAGGTGTTCTAGGGGCTGAAAACTATCTCTTAATACCATTCACTTCACAAAAGGTGTTAAACTCTCTAGAAGTGAATTCTCCACCTCTATCAGATCTCAAACATTTAATCTTCATTCCAAATTCATTCTCAACTTTACTCTTAATGATCTTAAACTTATCAAATGCTTCATATTTTTCTTTAAGAAATGCAATCCACATCATTCTTGTAAAATCATCAACAAGAATCATAAAATACCTTTCTCCATAGAATCCTCTAGTCTTGGTAGGACTGCTCAAGTCTATATGAACAATCTCCAACTTCTCTGCCGATGTGAACTTCTTACTAGGAAATGAACTTCTCTTCTTCTTAGCCATCACACATTCTTTGCAAATCATGTTAGTAGGCTTCATAATTTTAGGAAAATCCCTTACTGCAAGTGTAGTACTCACTTTCACAATATTATCAAAGTTTATATGACAAAACCTTCTATGCCATAACCAAGTATCATCAATCTTAGTAATCAAACATGTCATCTCAGTAGGATTCAATTGAAATACATTACCTCTAGTTCTAGATCCAGTTCCAATCAGATTTCCATATTTATCCTTTATCACACAAGTTTTCTCAGTAAACCAAACTTGATATCCCTTATCAACTAACTGTCCAACACTCAAAAGATTATATTTCAATCCATCCACAAAGTAAACATCATCAATATTAGTCTTTCCATCAAGAGTAATAGATCCTATACCTTTAATCAAACAAGGTGCATTGTTTCCAACTCTCACAACTCCTCCATCATAATTGTTAAACTTTATGAACTTTTTCATGTCTCCAATCATATGATGTGAACAACCACTATCTATAATCCAATCATCTTTCTTTTCAACTTGGGAAACTAAGGCTTTTTCTTCTTTAACATCAGTTTCAGGATTCTCTTCTTTAATTGCTACAAATCCTATTTCATCATTACTCTCAGTATCACTTTCACTTAGAGTTCTTTCTATACTAGCTTCAAGATCTTCATCATTAGCATAATAACATTCCTTAGATCTTCTAGGCTTGAAACTATTTTTGTACTTTTTAACTCTCTTAGGACATTTAGATGCAAAATGACCATATTCTTGACAAGTCCAACATTTAAAAAATTTCTCACCGTCTGGTTCTCTTTTCACAAGCAAGGCAATACCTTCTTCAATCTTCTTGTCTTCTTCATTTCTAGATCTACTGTTGGCATAATCTCCACTCACACTGGTACTTCTTGACAAAGTAGGGCGAACACTAAGAGCACTAAATGCTAGCTCCATTCTAGGTAAGTCTCTTGATAACCTCAGGTTCATTTTTGTTGCTTCCAATCTTCCAAGAAGAGTCTCTCTTGAAAAATTCATAGTACAAGGTATAACTTGTTCAATCATCTATGTTGTCTACTTAAATCTAGGATTCAATGTCCTCAGAATTTTCCATATCACTTCATTCTCTGTCTTTGTTCCTCCACAAGATTTTATTCCTGCAACAATTTCTGACATTCTACCAATATAGCTTCTAATAGATTCATCTTCCATCATTCTTATATCTTCAAATGCACAAATCCAATTATGTAATCTGGTCCTTTTTGCGTGTTCATCACCTTCAAAAGTAGAGTGTAAAGCTTTCCAAATTTCATGAGATTTGGTTAAACATTTTACCTGAATGTACTCATTCTCCAGAAGTGCTGTCAAAAGTGCTTCTCTTGCAAGTATGTTACACATGAATAGATCTAACTCATCTTTAGAACCTATCTCAAGACTGTCTTCCTCAATGATAGTCTTATCATTCTTTGTAATCAACCAATAACCTGGTCCTAAACACAGTAGATGTGTTTTCATCTTTTCTTTCCAGCTGTCAAAATTTACTCCATCAAACTTAGGGCTTTCTTTCCTAAAATTCCCCATGGATCTCCTTAAGTTGTTAAACTTCTCTTTCAAGGACCTGCTACTCTAATACCAATTGTTAGAAAGTAAAGTCCACCAAGATAACTGAGAGGGGGGGGTGAATCAGTTATTAGATAATTATAACTTTTATCAACTTCAACAACATTTAACCATGTAAGCAATATAATTACCAACCATAGAAAGCTATTCATACACAATAACACAATAACACAAGATATGTTGACTAGGGAACCTCTTGATCAAAGAGTAAACCCTGGTGGGAATGATGCCACAAAATATGCACTAATATGAATATTCCTTGTGAAAGGATGGACTCTGTTAGGAGTCTTATGAAATTCATTTAGTACATATGAATCCCTGTTAGGAGATTTTGAATCCTTGTTAAAAGATTCTAACCCTATTAAGAGTTATGGAAGATAGAAGGACCCACTGCCTAAACAACTTCAATGGCAAGATCACTGAACACACTATCCATCTGACCTTAAGATTATTCAATAGAATAATATGAAATATGTTACCTCCTCACTATGCCAAACCGCACTCACTGCTACACCATATCTCAATTTCAGATCTTTGTACTTCGCATGTCTTCCTTCACAATTTCACTTTCGCAATCTCTTTAGCTCTTTTCTTCACTTCATGCATACAACTACATCACGACACATACTTTCACAAATTATTCATATTACAACCATGTTACAACAAGGAAAAACATTCCTTCCTTTATACCACACTCAAATAATTACAAATAAGTTGGCACACAATTACAAAATAAAAGTTTCTACATGCTACATCAGAATTACACAAAACTATCAGCTACAAAATACAATAACTCTTCACTCGTGTGACCTTGAAGTTTGTGCTATCATCCACATCACTATCAATGTGTCTCAAACTTCCCTTTAACTATGCAAAACTAGATTCCATCCTGATTAGGAGATATCATCTGATTTCCACAAACCGCTACTCAAGACCATTGCCTGAATACTGCTTCCACCAAAATGCTTATAACTTTCGTGAATAAATGAATTACTGTCTGTGCTCTTAACCATAGACATATAACATATCCAATATTATAACCTCAATATCACATAGCTCCAACTGCAATATACCATGTGCGCTAATCAAAACACTATCTGCTTCTCTGCTAGTCTCCAGAAGATCAATGTGTTGACATCA